>SKCR01028218.1:0-46402 GCA_019454045.1 Zanthoxylum bungeanum
GAGTCTATTAAAAAAAAGAGATACTTATGATATTGATGATGATCATATTGTATGTTTTAAGTGTGATTATCAAGTAGTTGGTAAAATCTTACGAATTTTCAATTCGATTTTACAAACCCTCTAGCAATTTTAGGTAGAAAAGCGATTTTAACAACATTGACTTTAACACAATAAAAAATAAAATTTTAATTTTTATAATCAATACATAAAAATTAACTAAAATCATGGAATTAAATTGATTAACCCAAGAAATATGCATTACCAAACTCAAACTACATACATCAACATTTCTTTAATCTTCAATTTCTTCTACAATGTCAGCTAGCACACGACCAACCACCATGCCCTTTAGAGCACCATTACACCAGAAAAAATTGTATTGTAATATTAGTAAATTTGTATTGTAATATGTTTTTTAAAAAGGTATGGACCAAGAAAAATATAATAATTAAGTGGATATTAATTAACTGATTATTCATTATTTTTTTAAAAAAAATATATAATGTTACAATAGCCAATAAATCAACAAAGGACATCGCATGATTCAGTTATTTCAGTAAACTTGCAACCATTAAAGTTATAACCACAAATTTGGTTTGTCTTAAATGATAATTAATTAATGATCTTTTTGTATTATTGGCATAAATCTACACTGGCCATCTTTGTATTATTAGCTTGTAAATATTGACTATTTTATGCATTTACTTACACATTAATTAATAAATATTAATTATGTAGTAAGTGGGTATTATATAAAATTTTAGGATTTTCCTATAATGTGTTATATTATAAATTTACTAAATAAAATTCCTTAGAGCACACTATTTTTTTTTATAATTTTTTCTTGACATAATCATGTGATGAATATCTCTTAACATAATATGAATAATATTCCAATGCTAAATTTGTTCTTGATAGGTACAAGAGGTGTTACACTAACCGAGTGAATAAAACTTTACTCTTATCAAATTAGATTTCACTCCTTAAAGATTTTGCTTAAACAAAGGATGAGTTTTCTAATATGATAATTTTTAAGAAATAATGTCAATAATTTTTTTGAAACGAATTATCTCAATAATATCTCAATTAAAAAAAAAAGTCAACTTTCAACGACAATAACAATAATAAATTATTGAAACACAAGCAAAAAATATAAATGTGAAATTGTACTTAAACTTTCACATTCATCAATTTCAAAACAATTAGAAAATAGTAATTTGTCATTTGATATATACACAAGTATGAGAAACAATGTGGATAGTGGTACTTATGGTTCCACCATGCACATGGAAGACACATGCTTGGTCTATGCTTCATTATCCAAACCACTCAACTTTCAATAGCATATGCTAGCTAGATAACATTATATTCATATCTAATCTCCATTACATGTCAAAATCAATATAAAAAAAAAAAAAAAATTAGAATCCAAATTGTTTGTGACATGTAGTTGTAGTGACCAAATTTGGATGGTTCAAATTGAACTCATGTGCTCAATATATTTGGTTGGGGACACTATGGTCTACCTAATAACATATATGTTGGTATTTTTTGCAGCACTAACCTAATTGAAATTAAGACTAGCATGTTATTTTTTGGTACATATATTATGACTTTTGTTCAATCTTAGCCTTAACCATGCTAGCTAGACTAATGGATATTAATTACCATAAATTTATTTATTTTGTTGTTGTTGTTGTTGTTGTTGTTGTTTATAATTAGTCTTGTATTTACTTGATTAATTCAAATAGAATATTTTCCATTAAAATGCTTTAATCAATCCCGGAATATTTTTTAAAATTATTAATAAAATCATACATGCTTGATGCTTCAATTGATGTGGGGTATGATGAATAACATGGCATTTGATGATGATAGAACAACTAGCATATATATTTTCAATTGTGGATGAAATCTCTCGGTGTGATGGAATCTTAGCAAATAATTGTACATGCTTAAAGCAAAAGCGTGTGAATTTGTTAGAGAATTATAAACTTTTTTAATGCTCAAATTTTATTTCATTTGGTTTTAATTAATTAGGGGGCAATATCACTTTCCCCCTTTTGAGTTTATTAGAATTTAATCACAAATATTACAATTAGATGGGGTCTAAATTTATACACTTGAAGATTTGAAGTATAATATCAACGTCTATGCGGAGTATAATTCGAAAATTTGCATCAAACTATAAGTAAAACATATAATACAAAGAGATACATCTGCTCACTCTAATTTTTAGTGAGATATATCTAACGTGGTCATATTTTTGAGATGATGATTTGTTTTAGTCCCTAAAAAGGAACTTGAGTTGAAGGCAACGACCCACCTCTATAGACATATCTAATAAATTTTTTAATTCTAATATTAGTGTGTGTATATATATATATATATTAAAAAAAATACTTAATTAAAACATGAGCATAGGCATAAACCAAGTTGGGAGAGCATGGTCACTTAACCCAGTTAAAAGCATCTTCAAATTTACATGTACCCCTTTCTTTAAGGTTAAAAAAAAGAGAGAGGCAATCACTTTGGTTTTGTTTGAATGATTCCGCGGAATTGAAATGAAAATAAAAGACTAGAGCTTATTAGACACGGCATATTTTTGGTTACAAACATTGGCTTACAAAATCTAGCTTTTTCATTTTTTTTTTCTTTTCACTTAGCAAAGATGCAATTGAGTAAAAAGGCTTTATCAATTACTCATTTTATTTTTCGCATAGGCGTGATTTGATGGTATAAGATTCAAGATCTCATTTTGAGGTACTGGATTTGAATCCATGAAGTACATTTCTTATAAGAGCCTAAGACAATCGCAAGTTTTACCTGCTCCTCTTGAGTACGGAATGAATGATTTGGCGAGGAGATTTCCAACAATTCAATAAAAAAAAAATTGATTTTTTTTTTATTGCTTATATGTCAAGGTATGAAATTTGTTTAGGCTTGATGGATTTGTGGGCCTCCATCTGTCAATCTTACCCATCAATGGAACAAATTATGCAAACAAATTAGGGGGGAACTAAAGCAAAACTGCAAAAGAGAAGCAAATTTTTGGTGGTTGATTTTTCATAAAACAAAACCAAATTACTATTGGCTTAACTTTTAGTTAACTATCAAATTTTAATCCTCTATTAATAAATATAGTTTCCATTAAAGATGTTGCATTATGTAATGTAATTATCTGTTTCTATATGGTGTGGGATATTCTCAAATTATTAAAAGACCAAAAAAATAAAAATTTATATTATTTTGTAGTGTGTATTTTTCCGATCTTTAAAAAAAAAAAAAATCAAAATATGTATGCTAGATAATTGTATGTCATTTATCACAATGTGTGTTTGTGATTTTAGGTTGACATGTATATAGGATTTATATAATAAGAGACTTAAAAAAATTCTGAATAAGATTAACAGAATTTTAATATCAATAACAAATCCTTGATATTAAAAATTTGTAATAAATAAAAGACCGATATGATGCAATTTAACTTCCTAACTAAAAAAATAAATAAATAAAAAATAAAAAAGTCAAAATCAAATAACTAACCCACGCGAGATTGGTCCACACAATCAATGGTCCTTGTTCAATTAGATGATGATGTTGTTGGGTGGTCCTTTTTGTTCATATTGATAATGAGGGTAAAACTGTAAATAAAAAGTTTGTTTTACAAAGTGTGAGCACTTGCTATGATTGGTACCACTTGGTTGTTGCATATGGCACCATAATCCTGCCCCCAAAAGGCTATTGAATTTAAAATAATAATAATAATAATTATTATTTTTTTGCTTAATTTTTTAATTAATAGATTTTTACTATTTCTTAGTTCTTACCACCTTGGGTTTACCAATTTCAATTCATACTAAATAATTTAAAATTTTATTTCCCGCCTCATTGTCACACATCTTTTGCTTCATTTGAATAAGCAAAAAAAAAAAAAAAAAACTTGTATAATAATTTAATTTGGTTAATAATTTGATATCATTTTTTATATATTTTTTTTTAAATCGTCGGAAATCTCACTGTAAAACCATCCCTTTCAGGCTTAAACGGAACATGTAAAACTCTCAATTGTTTCAGGCTCTTACAAGAAACTCACTAATTGGATTCAAACCCATAACATTAATGTGAGATCCTGAGCCCTACACCACCAAACCACTTCCCTTGTGGACATAATTTTATATGATATCCTCTCCTGTGAGCTTCCAAGTGATTAAATTTCATGTAAATTAAATTAAATTTATATTTGATTCAATATTTAGCACCGGATTCTAATGGAATTGCAAGTAAAATTTCATACAAAATATTTCTATTGACATAGTGGGCCTTCTTGTGATTGCCATTTTTTTTGGGATCAAATTGTCTATATAATGTGAAGGCCATGATATTGAAGCCGTAGTTGTTTAGAGCAATTCGAATGTTAAAGTAATATTTGGTGTAAATTTTACACCAAAAATTTCACTCTTCTTCAGCTTATTATTTTAAATTTTATTTTAAAAGGCATTCCTCATAATATTCTATCATTTTCAAGTTTATTGGAAATAATAGAGCATTAGTTATCAAATGAAAATGAAAGTAAATGGGTTTTGAGAAATCGTGACTTTTGAAGTTGAGTGGCGACATAATTTTTGCTTGTAGGAAATAAAAAACTTAGTAACTGGGAAAATAAAATCTAGAATGCAATATGTTATCCATACAATAATTTAATAATATATTACTAAATATATTAAATAATTATAAAAATTACTAAATAAATTATAATTATATTTAATACAACTATATATATGATATATTTATTATAGGAAGGTCTTCAAAGAATTACTCTGATGGAGGAGATAATTGTGGCAGTGGAGTTATATATTTGTAATTCTTAATTAAGAAGATTTACATGTAGATGTAGTAGGTTGTGTGGATTTGGGGTTTTTTTGGGTAATTCACATTTTGCTAATTGCAGTCCATGTTTGACCAGTTTTACCAAATTCAATTTTGACTGAAAATTGAAACCAAATTGGCAACATTTCATTCAACTAATAGCAAAAGAAACAGGTCTTGTGAATCACATGCTGCTGCCTGAAAAACGAAATAAACAAGCGTGTGATGTTGCCTGAACTGAAAATTAAATGCCATAGATTCAGCTCTACAAAAAGTAGAAAGACTAGAAACCCCCCCACCCTATGGATATGCAATTAATTTCTTATCCTTTTTTTTTTTTAATTATTATTATTATTTTTATTTTCCCATTACAATACTATGAACCATGAAGAAGATGCAAGCGAGTCATTATTTTTACTTTAGTCCAAGTAGTGATTACATCTTTACTTCATTCTTAAAGTTGAATATTTGACATGTATGTTGTCAGAGTAAATTTTCTCTTTCTTTAATTTTGTTATTTTTGATTTGGACCTCAATTATGAATATAATACATGAATTAATGTATGTTTTGATAAATTCGGATATATATATATATATTTTGATATATATTTTTTTCATAATATTTATCTATTCCGTTTAAGTTCGGATTGAATAATTTGACGACGATATTTCCAAAAAAAAATAATCGCAACTTAATAGGTTGAAACAGACTTTTTAATACATATTTATTAAGGCTGTATTATTTTTATTTTATTTTTTAAAAAAAGGTATTGAAGGAGTTTAATTGACGAGTTTAGTTGACATTGCAATTAATTAGAAAACTGCACACCAAAACAGAATAATTCCTTCACGTCAACCAATGTTAAATGTTTTAATTAGTTAATATTTAATAAAAACCATGATAATTAAACCTTTTTGTTTCAATTTGTGTCAACTTGATATTGAGATTTAGTTTGATGGACAATTTTTTTTTTTTTTTGAAATTATTGAAATCTCAAACCATCCATTTTGGGCTTAAGCAGAGCATATAAAATCTCCGACTCTCCCAGACTCTTACAAGAAACGTATTCCCTGGATTCGAATCTAGGAAGGTGAGATCCTAAACACTACACTACTGGAACAAATGATACTCCCTCAGTCCCTTTTTAATAGGCTGCTGGTCTTTTCCCAATAAAATAAGGGAACATGATTAATATGGTAAAAAAATTAATATTTTCTTGATATACCCCTCATTAATACAACACAATCCCACTTAAGCTCAATAAAGTTGTTTATTAAATAAGGGTATATAAGTAAATTTATTCCTTTAACTCACTTTAAATAAGAAAATCAGACTATAATTTGAGACTTCCAAAAATAGAAAGGTGGCCTATAAAAAAGGGACGCAGAGAGTATTTAATACCTATGCTATCTAATACCTTTGGAATTCAATCATGAAACTTTGATTATTGAATATATAATTTAAATCATTAAATATGCAAACTCTATCAATAAAATGAAATTTTTGAAAACATGAAATTAATTTCATGTTCATTAATAAAGTTTGCATGTTTAATGGATTAAGTTGCATATTCAATCTTCAAAATAATATGTTTATATCCAAAAATATTTGATACTTTTAGATATCATAATAATGATATAGTTTGATACATAACAAGAATAATTAATTATTTTTTCAGAACAGGGACCCAAAAAAAACCAATAAAGGCTTAGAAGCAACCAGCAAGAACTTAAGAATTGTTTGCTTCATCAGCTGAAGCTTGTTTGGTTTTGAGAGTTGAAAATTATTTTTATGGCGGTGATTGGCTCCTTGAATGAAAATCAAAATTCAGAAAATTAAATAATAAATTATTTTATTTTATTTAAATTTAATTATTTATGCACACACGCAATTATCCGGTACACACATACCCGCGTACGGACACTAATAACTGTAACGGCTTCGCTGACGTGGCAGTCAGTTTGTTACGGTTACTGGAGAGGTTAAAAATGGAAACTAATGGCACGAGGATTGCACGTGGGCGGGTAAAAGTGAGAATGGTGGTGTGGTTATGGGACTATGGGTTATGGGGTTTAGTTAAGTTAAAGGTTAAGCTAACCACGGTTAAAAACATGACAGAAACCCACTACCGTTAGTTAACGACGTTAGACTGAATTTATTTTAGCGATTGGAGTTGGGAGTCTATAAAAAAGGCCGTTTTGTTGGAGCACGTACCAGACTGGCTCTGCTCATCAACACACACACACACACATACTTCTTCCCTCTTCTCTGTTTTTTCTTTCTTTCTTTCTTTCTTTTACTTGTTTGTGTTTGGATAGTGAGAAAGAGAGAGAAAAGTAGAGAGAAAATTATAAGAAAAACGCAATGGCGGTGGTGACTCAGCGTGGCGTTTGTCTGTGTTTTGCTGTCGTTTTGATGTTGTTCGTTGGCGGTTTGGCTTCTGTACGCAACGACGGTCAAGACGTCTCTTTTTCCAGGTCTCGTTTACTCTCTGTCTCTTCAAGAAGCTCTGTTTTTGTTTTTGAGTGCAAAATTAAGCTGCATTTTCCATTTAATATCTAAACTTCTGTTTTTGGGGATTATTTTTGGCGTGTGATTCGATTTTAGCTTACTTTTGTTATTTTTTATTCCGATTCCACATTATGCCACTTCGATTTAGTAATTTTCGGAAAAAAATTAAAATATATGTCATTTTCATGGTCATAAATCTCTCTCTCTGCTCTATATTAACTGCAATTTATTCACTTGAAAGTAACTCTATTAACAAAAATGTTATTTTGTTTTTATTTTAATTTTTTAATTTTTAAGCATAAATTTATGTTATTTCATTTATTTTTTTTACAGGAAAATGAAGACAGAGAGCTCAATCAACTCAACAATGGCGGCCAAGTAAGTAAACCGATGTAGCTCTTCGTGTTGTCAAATTTAATCCGAGCCGTTGGTTTTGTTCCTTAGAGTGTTGAGAGACCGTTGGATTACCGTTTGCTTGCAACCTGTTTTTTCCGTTAACAGTACATAACGATCTCAGCCGTTGAGATCTGAATCCTTGTATCTGGATCGTTTATTCCGTTATTTGTTATGTCGGTTGGGGTTCCTTTGGGATTCAGACGTTGTAATAATAGAGACTTTTTTCCTACACTTCCATAACTACCATCGCACAATTCCATTAATTCCAGCCTTCACTTCACTTATTAGCAAGGCTATTTCCGTGATTTAATTTCAATCCATTCCCGCCGACGGTTCGCCCCACAGTTTCTGTCTCTTTAAAAAAACCTTTCCAACGGTTTTTCTGGATAGTGACCCTGCCTCGTTCCTAAGCAGTGTACTTCGTGTCTAATTTTTACTTTATTTTCCAACTCGCTTATTCTGGCCGACACGTGTCATTCATTTAACAATTAATTAAACAATTAATTAATTATTAGTTGTATTTTGTCTGTTTATTACAGGGCTGAAGAAGTAGCCGAGACCCTGAGTGAACACGCAGTTGATAACCCAGATGAAATTGCTTCAATGGTTGAGATGTGAGTCTCTCTCTCCTTCATTTGCAAATTTTGTTAACTACGTGAAAAAATCTCACTAAATTCATTACTAATAATTAAAAAAGGGTAAAAAAGCGAGCAATGGTAGGTGGGGTGGGTAGTTTTGTGCGCGGTGGTCCTCGTATAGTAATTAATATTATCAAATATTAAAACCCAGTTTCTAATTCTGGGTAATGTTTGACATGCTTGAAAATATCGGTTACTTTCTCCGTTTTGTGGATTTTCACTTTTTGAGGGCTAAGGAATCGATATCATCACCATATCAAATATCAACCTCCACGTTCTATCTCTGCTTTTTCACGCCGTTTCCTCGGAGAGCTCACACTGTTGACAGATCCGTGTTTCACGGACATAAATTCTTGTGTCTCTTTCACCTCCCATTACTTAAAACGTCAATGACCATTTTTTTTAAACCTGTTAAGTAGATGTCTATTTAGTTTCTGTTTTATAGTTAATTTGTGCCTTTAATACCAATTAAATCAAATTGGGAATGAAAATTCGTATATGGAAATTGCGTGTGACGGGTTCCACCATGCGGGCTAAATGACAAACACAACGTACAAATACCCTTTTTTTGGTTCCGCACTAGAGAGATTTTAAAGTAACGGATTATATCCGTAATTGATCCTTCTCACACATTGACAAAAAAGCATCCTTCGTTTGTCATTACATGCTCTTTGTACCCTGATTGGTTTTGGCTATATGTGCTCAAGAGATAGGTGTATAAATCACCCCCACCGACACATCACATTTGAATCTCTCCTGTATAAGATAGTAAATTGTTAAAAGAATAGTACGATGCAATTGCTTGTAGCAATTTTGACATTTGGCCAGTTTTGGCTTATATACCCACCGACACATCACATTGGAATCTCTCCTGTATTAGATAGTAAATATTCCTTAAAACCCTTTGGTCATTCTCACCTCATGGATTGTTAAAAGAATAGTATGACGCAATTGCTTGTAGCAATTTTGACATTTGGCCATGTTATTAACATTACATTTGATATTTCAGGAGCATCCGCAATAGTACTGAAAGGAGAAAGCTGGGGTTCTTCTCCTGTGGCACTGGTAATCCTATTGATGACTGTTGGCGCTGTGACCCCAATTGGCAGAAGAATCGCAAGCGTCTTGCAGACTGTGGCATTGGTTTTGGAAGAAATGCCATTGGTGGCCGTGATGGAACCTACTATGTTGTCACTGACCCAAGGGATGATGACCCTGTTAACCCCAAACCCGGAACTTTGCGTCACGCTGTGATCCAGGATGGGCCTCTCTGGATTGTCTTCCAGAGAGACATGGTTATACAGTTGAAACAGGAATTGATTGTAAATAGCTTTAAGACCATTGATGGTCGTGGGGCTAATGTGCACATTGCTAATGGAGGTTGCATCACTATCCAGTTTGTTACCAATGTGATCATTCATGGTCTTCACATTCATGACTGTAAACCCACTGGCAATGCCATGGTTAGGAGCTCACCTACTCATTATGGCTGGAGGACAATGGCTGATGGTGACGCCATCTCAATTTTTGGGTCAAGCCATATATGGGTTGATCACAATTCACTCTCCAATTGTGCTGATGGACTCGTTGATGCTGTCATGGGATCTACTGCCATTACTATTTCAAACAATCATATGACCCACCACAACGAGGTCCCTCTTACGCATAAATCAGTAATCCAGTTTACTTTAACTTGCTTTCTTCCTTGACAAAAATGCTGATTAATCTTGTTGTAAATGTAATTAAATACAGGTGATGTTGTTGGGTCACAGTGATTCCTATACCAGAGACAAGCAAATGCAAGTGACCATTGCTTACAACCATTTTGGAGAGGGACTCATTCAGAGAATGCCAAGGTATTGTTGAACTCTTATTTAGTAATTTTTAATCCATGTTAATTTTTGCACCTTTTGAAATGACGAGGAATTGAATTATGAATAATTCAGGTGTAGACATGGTTACTTCCATGTGGTGAACAATGACTACACTCACTGGGAAATGTATGCCATTGGTGGAAGTGCAAACCCCACAATCAACAGCCAGGGCAACAGATACAATGCTCCAACAAACCCCTTCGCAAAGGAGGTACCGTCTCTGTCTCGAGTCTCAAATCTCTTACCTTTTGTTCTAAACAAGAAGCCCATCATCAATATTCAATTTGCTTATTCTTACTATTGGATTTGCATTCATAGGTAACAAAGAGGGTGGAGACTGCTACAAGCCAGTGGAAGGGCTGGAACTGGAGATCAGAAGGAGACCTCTTACTGAACGGTGCCTACTTCACTCCATCTGGAGCAGGAGCCTCAGCTAGCTATGCTCGTGCTTCAAGCTTGGGAGCCAAGCCTTCCTCCATGGTTGGATCCATTACTTCTGGTGCTGGTGCTCTTACCTGCCGTGGGAGTCGCCAGTGCTCTTAGCTATAGTCATCATTAAATTGGCCTTTTAAAAAAAAAAAAGGGCAATCCAATTACCGTTTTATTCTTCAATTTACTACTATATAGTGTCACCCTATCTGGTCATTGTTTGAATCCGCTTTCACACATTTTGACAAGTGTACATTATTGCACATGTCATTATATTGTCTCTCCCTCACCTCAGTTTGTTTATCAGTTACTTGCTCAACCTCGGCCTGCTTCAACTGAAAAAAAAAACAAACATTTGCATTCCCAGAAGTAGGCGCGGAAGTGTTGTTCTTTTTATTTCTCCTTCTGTTGGCCCCCTTTTTTAAGGCTTATTTCTCCTATTCCCTTCTAACTAGAACTTGCCTATTTGTGTCCAGTGTCGATTGTCAAATGTCAATCTTGCTCTCTACATACTTTTTTTTTTCTTGTCTTTTGGAGTGATTTTGTGATTTCCCCCCCTCCTCCTTTGTTGTGTCTAGTCATACAGTTAATAGTATCTGAATGTCAAAACTTGAATTATGAAAAAAAAAAATGCATAGCAATAGCATTGATGTTTCTTTTACCTTTAGCTTTTTTCTTTAGAATTGGAAGCTGTCTTTTACTTTTGGTTGTGGAATTATTATTACCTTTATTATATGAGTATGTTAGTGTTACCATTATTTCTGTCTTTCATGTGCACACCCAGATCACTCACATGGCATAAAGTTATTAACATAACATAACATCATGATCTTTAAGGGACATGACTTGGTGATGTAGGGTTTAGGATTTCATCTTGAGATTTTGGATTCAAATCTAGGTAATGTGTTTCTTATAACAGCCTGGGACAGCCGGAGATTTTATCTACCCTGCTTAAGCCTGGAAGAGATGATTTGACGGCGAAATTTCCAACGATTTAAAAAAAAAAAAAAAAACATAACATAATGAGCTTTTTTCCTTTTAAGCTTTTTTGTGGTCTTACTAAGATGATTCTAATGCTATCCCAGCAAAGACACTTTTCTAATATTCTAATGTTAAGAGAAAAAAATGAGCAGTTTATTCGTGATGAATTAAATGACAAGCATGCCCCCACTCTTTAACAAATCAGATTGAGCTTGTTGTTTGTTATGTTAAGCGGTTGATGAATGAAGCGGATGATCCAATGACTAATGAGCAATTCATGAGGAAGGTGATGAATGTCACACGTGTGATAGGGGCCTAAATGGCATGTGAGAAGTTCTTTGGTTGCAAAGTACATGGGACCATCTCCACCCACCACTTTTGCACGTGATATTGGCATTCACTATTGTTTTTCACATGTTGTGAAAGTGTTCATCCTCAATATGTATATTCTTTTGTTCAATTTGTAATTATAGGTTTTATCCGATTAATTGGAGATTAATAATAAATCGTTTGAGGGATTTGACTTGATCGTTTTAAATTGATACTAATATATATGTGATTTTGACCGATTATTCGGTCGATTTTCGATTTATGATTTTCCAAAAATCATCCGATTTTACTTTTTAATCTATTTTTTTTAATTTTCAATATCTTTTTGAAGTTTTAATCGATGATTTTATATGAAAAATATAGAAGGATTCTATTAAAAAATATTTCATAAATGAAAATATACTTTTACTTAGACTAATTATTACTGTGATAATAAAACTCTTCAATTGTTTAGCAAATTTTAGTTATTTGTGAATGATTTTTAGTGAGCTTTGGAGAATTTGAAAAGATAGTTTAAAATTTTTGTATTCTTAATCAAGTAAAATGTTAACTTTACTCTTCCCGATTAATTTTCGATTAATCACCAATTATTTATGATTAATCACAAATCGCACTTGGTTAGATTTACTATCGATTTCCGATTAAATTACCCAAGTTTTATGTCTTTAACAAAAGATCTTAATTATAATTCTACTCAAGATGTAACTAATATGACACACCAAACTTAACTGTGGGTACTTATTTTTATCATTAATAAGGGAGGTATTTTGGTTGAACAATTTGGTTCACAAACAGGACTCGGTGATTCTTGCCTCGAGTAACCAATCTCATAAATCCAACCAGTACAGTATGTGCCAACAACAAAGTACAGGATATAATATACTTCAGATTCAGAATATATGTGGTACTTTGATTGGAGAAATTGAAGACATTAAAAACGCTCACAATTTTGGAAAGGCATGCACTTATGGAAACTTCAAAGTTGAATAAAAATAATAGAGTCAAAATTATGTAACATTTAAGACCATGTTAATGCTTTTTTCAACAGATACTTTAATTCTACTTATGAAGTGTGCACACTCAGGCGAGAGAGACCAAAAGAAGCCATGAAACAACATTATTGAATATTGAGAGCCGTAAAAAACAGTGTCGAGTGAATTTTGAAATTTGAGTATCACCCAAATGCTATGATGTTTCAGAAACTGTTTGTGAGTGCTTGACAGAACAGTATGTGGTCCTTCATTATTGGTGGGTTTGTCTCACTTAGTATACAAATTGCAGCCCCTGCAGATACATGGGATTCTGTCAATAGGATCCTCATTTCTGAAATAAGTGATAGTATCAGAAGTCTGAAGAAAAGCTATCAAATATCATTCCAAAGAAAGAAGATTTGTAATAACAACATCCAAACGATTTGCATGAAGAAAAAATTGCCTGATGTGAATATTTATCCACGAGTACCCAAAAAAAAAAAAAAAAGAGTTGATATTAACTAATAATGGATGTATGGGAAATAAACTCAATACAGACGAACCAGTGAACGAGATATATACTAAAGCACAGGAGGTACATGTTCATACTGATCAGACAAAAGAGTGATATAACTATTTCCCTCCTATTCTATTTTCGATTGGTGACTGTAACAACCTCTTGCATTTACATTACAGACCTTTTTTTCCTTCAAAATGACAGGTTACGTTAATGTTGCATGCAATTTGGCAATCACATATGTAAGAATTATTTACCCATGGATAGTCAAATGCTTTATCTCTGTTAGCTTCTGATGGTGGAAGGATAAGGAAAGCCTTTACAATTATTTACCCATGCTGGGTTGCATTAACAGATGATGCCCGGAGAGGGATGGGATCTAGCAAAAAGACCCGACCTCGTGGAACAAAAGAGTTCTCCCAAAAAACAGATAGTGAAACGAGTTTGGATACCGACCCGACCTCATGAAGATGGGGGATTTTGGGCTTCCTAAGAATTTGTAGAACCCGACCCGGGGAAGTCCTTGTCTGTGAAACCCGACCTAGTTGAAGAAGAGCTAAAGAGAGATTTGATCAATATCATCTGCCTCGGTGTGCCGACCCGATGAATGAAGATGGGATCACAGACTGACCAGTATTAAAGTCATATGACGTATGCCTTACTTGGGAAAATGTGTTTCTAGAAGGCTAATGATGACAAAGAAAAATCAATGGTTCTCATTGAAAGTAGCCTATGTCAGCCTTCGTAGGTCAATGCATTGGCAGGATAGTGGCAGAGCAGAGCCGCCATAGGATGGTGCAATAGCAAATGGATAAACTTATCTGATTGGATGGATTATGAGTAGTTGAGGGTGGCAGCAACTGTAATGATGATCTTTTGACACTGACCGACATCATGATTGGTGAACAATGTCTTTTGAAGCCTATATAAAGGGGGTTGGAATCACAAATTCAAGGGTTTTTGCATTTCACAACTTGTAAAAGCCAATAGCTCAAGAACTAGAGATAGAGAGAGAAAGCTGGTCAGTTACCTGACCACTTGAGAGAATTGTATCGAACTTAATAAGACCCAAGGTGTTTCATTATTATAATTCACTCCCCCAATTATAGCTCGGGTCGATTTTAACCCCGAGCAGTAGTAAAATATCTAATTTTTCTCATGTGGACGTATGTTAGAGCCACTCTTCGCCGAACCAAGTAAACTCTGTGTTTATCATGTCTGCTTGCTAAGTTTATGCGGTTCCCACTAACCAGACAAATTCATTGTTCGAGGGAAGTTTATTTGAGGGATGAATTCCATTATTTGGCCCTGGAATGAAAAAAAACAGTTAACAGTTGGCGCTGTATGTGGAAATCAGTTTAAAAACCAATACAACACACTAAGACAATGGCAGATGATAAGAATCATAGAGCTTCGGAGGCCTCAACAACGGAGTGAATGGAAAAGATGGAGGAGAACCTACAGTTAGAAAGGGGAAAAGGCCATAGAGGATAGAGAGACAACTCAATCCTTCTTAAAAACAATGATAGAGAATGTAGAGAAGTTATAGAAGACATCAGGAGAGCAGGCTCATACGGGGCCTAGTCGCAGGAGGGTAGAAATTATCAGTGGGAAAAGACTAGTTGGTGGAGACGGGGAGCGAGAGATCAAAATGAGAAACCCCTACAAGGTCAGGTTGGTGGTCGTGGCCAATGTTGCTCCAGTGGAGGAGCCCGGGGAGAGGCATGACAATAGACGAACCCCGGAATCATCCAGTAACAACCTCTACTTTGGGGAAATTGACCTGGGCCGTTATCAGGAACATGGGCATAGAGCTCCGAGTGGGAGAAAATACCACGCTCGGAGAAGGGAGTATGACAGAAGAGACCAGGAGGGAACCGAGGGCCATTTACGAGATTGGTTCCAACAGAAGATAATGAGATGAGAGATGAGCATGCGATGAGGTGCTCGAGATGATCAAAACATGAAGACAATGTCTCTATTCACCAATGACGTATTCGAACTGGAGTTCCGAGGAGGTTCTTCATGATGGAGTTGGTGGTTGGAGTGCCAATCCGATTTGTATATTTATTATTTATTAATAAAATAACTATATTTTTCATTTCATACTTAATAATGGTATTGTCATTATGCGTATTAGATTGATGTATAGATATGCTAAGAATGACATCGACCATAGAATAATTTTGACACTAGGTGTTAACTATTCTTAAAGTAAATATTCATAGTCGTTGGTTTTGGAATACGGTCGAATTCCTATAACCTAGAAGACTAGCTCATGTCATATATTGGAATTAGAGTTCCAATGGTTTAACGCGATGTACCACGAGTTTTGGAAACTCGTATAGACATGTGGGTATTCGGTGGAGCAAATACTGAATGACTCATAGGTGATTCCTAATAGTTGGAAGTACACACCACCGTCAATAGGAATCTCCTCGAGTCGAGTAGCATATGTAATCATTTGACTATAGAATATCATTGATTTTGTGTGAGATCCTTCACACTTAGATGCCATGTATGTCAGAAACCTTTCATGGTCTAGCCTCTAGATGTTCGTGTTGGACAATTATGACCCATAGCGTCACTATTTGTACAGATCATGGTGTTGTTGTACAAATTAACTATGTGATAAAAGAGATTGCTCTCTTATCATTTGTGATTAGATCACCAAGATGTATAAATGATAGGAGGTCCTTATGATTTGTTCATGGATTGAGAATGACATGAGACAGTGGGAGGACCGACCACCTTATAGTTTAGGAATCTGACCCATAGGAATATCAATAGCTTCTCCAACCTGAGAAAGTCTTTTGTATGCCACTTCAAATGAGCGTGTGCGCCCATGAAGACAATTGGGTCGTTGAGGAAGATGAAGAAGAGGGACGACGAGCCACTAAAGAACCTTATAGATAGATACCATAATTTGGTATTGGAAGTTAGAGAGTATGAGTCCCCATAAGCATTGAAGAGCTTTAAATGAGCATTGAGGGTTGGGAGATTGTGGTCCCACTATAAGATTTAGAAGGTACCAAACTATACAACAACCTTGGAATAGGCTAAGAGGTTTGTGTTATTAGAGGAATATGAGAAAATAGCCCGAGGAGGCGTTGCTCGGGTGAAGAAAAACTGAGGTAGGAAAACCATTGAGATGTTGGCAGTGGGTGGATAGGACCAGGCTCGAGGCGCCAAGAGTTGAGGCCCGTGATTCAAGGTAACCTAGTGTAAAATAGGAGACTGCCAATCAAGGTTGCACATGTCACGGGTGCACAACGTACACGAACCTTAACAGACCATTATCTCAGATAGCTCGGGAGATATAAGACAAATGACTGTTGACAGAGCCCGGCCCCAGAAGGTTTCCGGTGGAGAAGAATGACAACATAGCCTATTGCGCACATCGCAATACATGAGGACTGTAGGAGCGAAGTTGGGTTTACCGCTATGCCTATGATGCTCGGCGACCACGATACTGTTGGGCTCGCAGCCCATAGAGAGTACGGAGTAGCCCGCGGGGGACTAAATCGGAGAATAAAAGAGTCACCACCCAGTGTGAACTGGGAAATGATTTAAGGTCGCACTCACCCCTCACAAGGGAAGACCTCAAACCGTTTGGTTCAGAATGGTCCCTTACTTATGCTAGTATAATGTACGGGTTCACACAAAGGTATAACCAAGTCTTAATGCAACACATGCAAGGTAATTCAAAGAACACAAAAGTGTGCACACCCATGAACATAAATATAAACGAAAGCCAATACACAGTTCTGAAAGCATATTAATCAAAGAAGTGCGATAATTTAAATTATAAGAACAGTAAAAATGTTAATAATAAATGCAAATAATAAAGTGTATAATTCAAAATAGATAACTAAAGAGACGAAAATGCATAAAATATGAAGGAAGAGTCTGTCCAGTGTGTGTGCATTCGTTCGGCGTTTGAGAACGCGTTCGAACGGAATAAGGTGGAATGTATGCGTTCGAGTAGCATTCGAAAACGCGTTCGAACAAAGTGAGGCAGAATGCATGCGTTCGAGTAGCGTCCGGGAATGCGTTCGAATGAAATGAGGTGGATTGCATGCGTTCGAGTAGCTTTCGGAAATGCGTTTGAACATGATTACAAAATGGCATCTATAATAACATAAACACATGTGTGAATATTTCTTGAGCGGTACGTGTAGTTGTATCCCAAGTACAGACCGCACTACCGTTCATTCGGATTCGGCTACGGAATTTATGTCTGGGTTTCCATCCGATATACCACAAGAGGCAACACTCAATCATTGACACAATGCAAACATGAAAGTAAACATGAAGTGATGCGGCAAGACATGAGCATGAATAAGAGCGAAATAATAAAGAGAGATGAATACATAAAAAGAAAAATGGTGGAAATAAATAATGAAACATCAAAAGAAAAATAAATGACGAAATAAAAGAAATGAGATGCGACCAAGAGACTTGGCCGATTTTAGTGTGGGATCTTGACCGGCGTAAACACACACGTATAACGCAAGCGCATGTATCGTTCAAGTAGTATAAAAATATCGATCCCACGAGGACTTAATATCTAATCTATTAATTTTATGAGGTCGAATGATTACTAGTATCTAACAAGTTATTTGATTGATTTGAAATGGTGACGATTCTAAATTTAAAAATAAGTAAATAAAATGGTTTGAAAGTAGGTTTTAAGAAAATTCAATATTAAAAACTATCTAGGGTTGTGATTTCTTCCAATATCATTTTAAAGATGAAGTGGTTATCTTAAAGTTGGGTAATATATTGATTTATTAACCTGGAACACTAAATTATGTGTAAGCCTTGTCGATGGTCAACACAAATACTCAGTTTAACCCAATTGAACCATATGTCTATGTTAACCAAATTATCTGGATTCATTAAGTTTAAGTTCAATTATGGCTATCCCCGCCCGACATGTATATGTCTATCCTGTAAGGAAATCTATTAAAGGGTTATCTATCCTCAAGGAAGATCGTGGACTATTGAGTCTAAGGCTGAAACCTAAAATTCCTTTATCAAGTTTATTTTAGATTTACCACATCAATCTTATTAGTGGCCAATTAACAAGACGCATTAAGCTTAAGACTTAATAAGTAAACCTTTAAATTACCCAAACTATAATTTAACCCCTTAAAAACCGGTGATTTTGGATTTCATCACAACCCCAGATAACTGGCTTAGTTACGACACATATTTACGGGTAGTAAAAAAAACTTAAATAAAATAAAAGACATAAAGTAAAATACTGAAAATTAATACTGGAAAGTAAATGCTGAAAGTAAATGCTGGAATTAAATACTGAAAATTAAATGCTGAAAAGTAAATGCTGAGAGTAAATTACTGAAAAATAAATTGCTGAAAAGTAAATTGCTGAAAAGTAAATTGCTGAAAAGTAAATTGCTGAAAAGTAAATTACTGAAAAGTAAAAACTGAAAATTAAAGAAAGAAAAGTACTGTGAATAAAAGTAAATTGCGGAAAGTAAAAACTGAAAAGTAAAGAAAAGAAAGTGCGAAAGCGGAAATTAATTACTGAAAGCTGTAAATAAATAAACAAGATACAATCTTCTTAGTATTCTTAAGGAATTCCTTAGAAGAAAGTATAAATTTTACAAATGAAATGGCTTGGTATTTATAGGCAAAATTTTGCCTCCATCAAATCATCCACCAAATCAATTATTAATGCTCCACTAATTACTCTACTAATTGCTCCACCAAATCCATTATTAATTGCTCCACTAATCTCTTATCATGTTTGGTGATTATTTGACAATTTTTATTAATTATTTATTAATTTATTTTTTGCTTTGAAAATGATTGAAAGTGACTTTAATAATTACACACAACACACTTCTGGATGGTTCATCAATTTCGGGCATGAAATCGTCAGAATTAGAAATTATTTTGTCTTTAAAAGTTGTAGATCTTTGAGTCTTATTTAATCTAGAACTTGAATCAGCTTAATCGAATATCGGAGTAAAACGTTATGCCCAAAATACGAAAGATGCGCAAAACTGGAATTTCCAAAACTGCACTTCGTCAAAAACGCCCTTTCAAGTTTCCAATCTCCAAAATTAAAATATCAAGGCCAATAATTACCCTTATTTGACCCATATTTCATCCTAAATGATTTCATTGAGATCCGATATTATTTTATCTGCAAAATAAGCTAAAACACATCAAAACGTTCATCAAACCCGAGAAACTAAACAAAATATTAAGTTAAAGGGGCGGTAAATATTGATATATTTTCCGCTCATCACACCCTCAAACCTAAAATTTTGCTAGTCCTCGAGCAAAATAATAAAATAAATACAAGACAATTAAAATTAAACTAAGCCACTTTCATAGGGATCACGGTTGCATTTAGCATATGCAACAAGCCTTTAAACCCATAGGTGTCCCTAGTGGACGAGTTATAGTCTCGTGAGGGCTTACATCAACGATACCCACAAACGTTTCACAAAAGTAAAAAGGTAGTGAAACTAATGCACACAAAAGCAAAAAGACAAGCGAAAAGAGAATAAAGATGTTAGTGACTAATCAGGTGGAACTTCTACTCCAAGTTACTAGTTGTTTTGTTTCATTCTAAATTACCGAATAAGTAAATTCTCCGATTATTTTTACCATTCTTCATATACACAGCCAACAAAATATTAAACAACTCATTTTTGCCCACAACAGTCATAAGTGCAGTTGATAAGAGAGTAATATTTTTGTCCTAAAGTTCTATCAGATTTCACACATTTTTTGCAGCAATGGAATAATTTTTCTCTTTGATTTTTCTCTATTTTTTATTTATATACAATATCTTCCATCTATGTAACGAGTGTTAGGTCGGTGGCTCCCAAACAAGTTGGCTTTAGGGCACCAGGTGTTAAGACACCCCTACGGACTTAATTACTCAGACTTCAGAGATATATATATATTTTTGCAGCATCTTTGATCCATGTAGCGAGCTTTGGGCCAGTGACTCCCAAACCAGTTGGTTTTAGGGCACTAGTGTTTAAAACACCCTTACAGACTTAATAACTCGGATCTTAGATTTTTTTTTTTACTCCATTGCTTTTTGAGATGCTTCCTCTAATTTAACTAGAGCACTGAATATTACAAACTTTTCAATTACAGTTCATGTCCGTATGTTTCTATGTATGTTGATAATATATGCTAACTGAACATATGAAGATCCATTTTAGTCCGTTTTATGGAGAATTTACAAATTAAATAATTTAAAAGGAAATAAACAAAAATTAACTGATTTCGAAAATAGGCTTAAGATACGTCTCAGGAGTGGAAACTCCTTACTCAGCCATCTATTACCAATTTCACCCTTTTAGTCAAAATAAACACAAAATATTTTTGTAATTTTTGAAAATTTTTCAATTTTTTTGTATTTTTCGAAAAAATTTGGACTAAAAACAACACACAAACTAAAAAAGAGGTACTGATCAACTAATTCCCTCCCCCAAACCTAAATGAGACATTGTCCCCAATGTCTTAAACAGTAGAAGAAGAGTTTAGAAGATAATACCTGGTTAGCTGAAATTCTACAAGAAATTAAAGGTTAAGATCCAGATTAATCCTACGCCTCTTACCACGATCGTCCTCGGACCAATTTATCTTTGAAAGGATAGGGTCAACTCGTGGTTCATAGGCTATGAGTTGGTCTATTAGATCCGGAGCAGTTCTGGCAGTAAAAATGAGTTCTTTCAAAGGTTTCGACACGAACCCATTTCTCCGAGCATCATCAAGAAACACACAAAGAAAATCATAAAATCCATCAACATTAAACAGCCCGATTGGTTTCTGGTGTATGTTCAGGTTCGCCCAAGATAGTACTATAAAAATTTCCTCCAATGTGCCCAAGCCACCTGGCAAAGCAATAAAAGCATCAGCACGGTTAATCATTTCCACTAGTCGTTCAGACATACCTGGCAAGATCAGTTCCTCTCCGTTTGATGGTTCAATAAGATTTGCTTTTGCCAAGGGTTTTGGAATGATTCCCAAAACGTGACTGCCTCATTCCTGTACGGCCTTTGAAATGATCCCCATTAGTCCAAGATTTCCTCCGTCATATATTAAGTGCATATTCCTTGCAGCTAAGACTCAACCCAATTCCTGTGCTGCTTCTACGTATTGTGGTTTAGTACCAACACTACTACCGCAAAACACACAGATGTTCTCAATTCGTCTTCTTGAAGTGGCTTCCATTTTTTTTTATGTATTTATTTCTCAACTCTGGATGCCTTCAAAAGTGCAATGACGGGCTGAATTTATAGTACCTGAAAATGGTGAGTAAAAATAGCACAAGTATCTTCCAGAGGACGATTAGTAGCGAAATAATATCGTGATAGTCAAAAAGGTCTGGATCCTGCCAATCGGACCCGTGCTTCAATAATCCAACGAATGTCAGTAGGAATACCTTTGATCATCAATAATCTCATCCGTTCCAAGCGAGCTTTGTATACTTTCATCAGAGATTTTTGAGGGAGAGAAGGAAATTACTTGTGAAGATTTGCGAGAGCTTTTTCCATCTTGAAATGACTTAATCTGCAATAAAAATAAAACACACAAAAATAAAACACACCAGATCACAATATATAACAAATTGCATGGGTTGCCTCCCTACTAACGCTAAGTTTAAAGTCGTCAGCCAGACTTGACTTCTCGAACGTTAAGCTGGATCTGAAAGTGTAACACTTTCTTTTTGTCACTCAAATGATTCTCCCCAGTAGTGCTTGACACGCGTTTTTTTTACCTTGAAAGTTTTGTTGGAGTCAGGATCATGTATCTCAACGGCTCTATCTGGTAAAACTTTGGTGATCACAAATGGACCTGACCACCGTGATTTTGGCTTCCATGGGAAGAATTTCCCATTGATTTGTTTAACAGTACCTTCTGCCCTGGTTCCAGTTGTATGCGCACTAACTTTCATCATGTCTTTTCTTGCCCTTTTCTTTGTATAATTTGGCATCCTCAAAAGGCTGATTGTGAAATTCCTCCAATTCGTTGAGCTTGTAAAATTTTCTCTTCTGTTGCTTGTAGAGCAAGAATTGGCTCTTTCAGTGTAAAAGATGCTTTATTTTTAGGCTCCACAGGCAATTGACATGTTTTAAGTTTGTCAGTAGAACTTTGCATTGCATTGGAGTTCTGAATGGTACTGTGTATCACATCAAGTTTGAAACATTCCTCCTTCTTTCATCATCTGGGAAAATCATGGCCTTGAAAACATTGAATGTTACTTTTTGGTCATGTACCCTCGTGGTTAATTCTCCTTTTTGTACATCAATAATGGTTCGACCTGTAGCCAAGAATGGTCTCCCGAGGATGATTGGCACGTCTGCGTCTTCCTCCATATCAAGGACAATAAAATCTACTGGGAAAATGAATTTGTCAACCTTGACCAGCACATCCTCAACTACGCCTCTTGGAAATACGAGCGTTCTATCAGCAAGTTGTAGTGAGACTGAAGTTGGCATTGTTTTCCAATATGTAATTTCCTGAAAATAGAAAAAGGCATCAAGTTAACACTCGCACCTAATTACACAGAGCCTTACCAAAGTCATGTTCTCCTATGGTGCAAGGAACAGTGAAACTGCCAGGATCTTTCAACTTTGGGGAAAGTTTCCTCTGAATGATAGCGCTGCATTCTTCTGATAATGCTACTGTCTGTCTCGTAATCTCCCAATCTCTGTTTTCGTGAAAGAATGTCTTTCATGAATTTGGCATAGCTGGGCATTTGTTCCAACGCTTCTGCAAATGTAATGTCGATATGCAGCTTTTTGAAGATCTCCAGGAACAGAGAAAATTGCTTGTCCAATTTGTTCTTCTGAAGACGTTGAGGAAAATGTGGAGGTGGAATGATCTGTTCTTTTTCCTTTGCTTCTTTTTCCTCCATATGTTGCTTTGTTTCTTTTGGAACTTCCTCAGCAGCTGCTTTGGCTCCAATATCTTTGTTGATTTCAGTACCGCTTTTTAACATGATGGCATGACATTTCTCCTTCCCCATGTTCCTTGGATTTGGCTCTGTGTTGCTAGGAAGGGTACCTGACGGTCTGTAACTCTGAACATTTGCCAGTTGTCCAATTTGATTCTCCAGTGCTTTAATAGAAGCATATTGACTTTGAATTAATGCTGCTTGGGATTGAAACATAGCATCATATCTTGCTGCTTGAGATTGAACATAGTATTATATCTTGCTGCTTGAGAGTTGTGTTTTGCTTCTATCTTTTTCAAGTGGGTCAACACTTCTGTTATTCCTGGTTCATTTGCCTGCTCCTGGATTTTGTTCTGTTGCTGGAATTCAGGTGGTGGATAGTTCTGTTGTTGGCTTGAATTGTTGCTCCATGAAAAATTAGGATGATTCTTCCACCCTAGGTTGTAGGTGTTGGAATATGGATTGTTCCTCTGTCTGTTTAAATTATTGACATAATTCACCGTCTCTTCAAGTTGGTTCGACTCTGGTGCTCCTCCATATGGTGAACTTGTGGATCCAGTGGTAAAAGTCTCCATAAATTTGCATATCTGATCCAGCTTGGTGTTGACTGCTGTATTGGCTCCACTTTCATAAATTCCTGCAATTTTTTGGATCATGCTCCTTTCTGTTGGCCACAAGGAATTGTTGTTGGCCATTTCTTCAATTAGGTCCCAGGTTTGATCTTCTTCTTTTGCCATCAAGGCTCCTCCAGCAGTAGCATCGATGGTGGTTCTCCATTATAGAATGTTTGGACTTGAAGCCATTTTGGAATTTCATGGTGAGGACATTTCCGGAGTAAATCTTTGAATCTTTCCCAAGCTTCGCAGAGGGATTTTGAATCTTGTTGTAAAAAGGATGTGATGTCATTCCTCAGCTTTCCAGATCTGACTGGTGGAAAGTACTTTGCAAGAAATTTGGTGGCTAAAGTGTTCCAAGCTGTGATGGAACCTGCTGGTAGTGAATGTAGCCAAGCTTTAGCTCTGTCCTTCAAGGAGTATGGGAAAACACATAGTCTCATTGCTTCTTCAGCTTCTCGGTTGTAATTGAAAGTGCCGCAAACTTCCAGGAAGTTGCTGATGTGGGCATTAGGATCTTCAGTTGCATTCCCCCCAACTGAACTGATTGCTGAATCATCTGAATGCATGTTTTGATGTCACCCATATTTGCTGGTAAGGGAGGAAGTACAATGCAAGAAATGAGTCTGTCAACCACCGGAATGGTTCTGTCTCGAATGGGAATTGGTGGTGCAACGTTCAAAGGTTCAGGTTCCATGTTGACTAAAGCTTCTTAGCCTTCTCGCCTTTCCCTTCTTAACTGTCTGATGGTTCTTTCAATTTCTGGGTCAAGCGGTCGAAGTTCAAAGCTTCTGGTTCGTCTCATGAAGTTTCTGAGAACCTGAAACACAAGAAAACAAAAACAATAAGTAAAAAGAAATTAGATACAAGTAACGTATCTAACCCCTAACTAATAGTGAAAGATAAATAAGTCCCCGGCAACGGCGCCAAAAACTTGACCGGCGTAAACACACACGTATAACGCAAGCGCACTTATCGTTCAAGTAGTATAAAAATATCGATCCACGAGGACTTAATATCTAATCTATAAATTTTATTTGAGGTCAAATGATTACTAGTATCTAACAGGTTGTTTGATTGATTTGAAATGGTGACGATTCTAAATTTAAAAACAAGTAAATAAAATGTTCGAAAGTAGGTTTTAAGAAAATTCAATATTAAAAACTATCTAGGGTTGTGATTTCTTCCAATATCATTTTAAAGATGAAGTGGTTATCTTAAATTGGGTAATATATTGATTTATTAACCTGGAACACTAAATTATGTGTAAGCTTTTGTCGATGGTCAGACACAAATACCCAGTTTAACCCAATTGAACCATATGTCTCTGTCAACCAAATTATCTGGATTCATTAAGTTTAAGTTCCAATTATGGTTATCCCCGCCTGACAGGTATATGTCTATCCTGTAAGGAAATCTATTAAAGGGTTATCTATCATCAAGGAAGATCATGGACTATTGAGTCTAAGGATGAAACCTAAAATTCCTTTGTCAAGTTTATTTTAGATTTACCACATCAATCTTATTAGTGGCCAATTAACAAGACGCATTAAGCTTAAGACTTAATAAGTAAACCTTTAAATTACCCAAACTATAATTTAACCCCTTATAAACCGGTGATATTGGATTTCATCACAACCCCAGATAACTGGCTTAGTTACGACACATATTTACGAGTAGTAAAAAAAAACTTAAATAAAATAAAAGACATAAAGTAAAATACTGAAAATTAAATACTGGAAAGTAAATGCTGAAAAGTAAATGCTGGAATTAAATACTGAAAATTAAATGCTGAAAAGTAAATGCTGAAAGTAAATTACTGAAAAGTAAATTGCTGAAAAGTAAAGTACGGAAAGTAAAAAATGAAAAGTAAAGAAAAGAAAGTGCGAAAGCGGAAATTCATTACTGAAAGCTGTAAATAAATAAACAAGATACAAACTCTTAGTATTCTTAAGGAATTCCTTAGAAGAAAGTATGAATTTTACAAATGAAATGGCTTGGTATTATAGGCAAAATTTTGCCTCCATCAAATCATCCACCAAATCAATTATTAATTGCTCCACTAATTGCTCCACTAATTGCTCCACAAATCCATTATTAATTGCTCCACTAATCTCTTATCATGTTTGGTGATTATTTGACAATTTTTTATTATTATTACTAATTTAATTTTGCTTTGAAAATGATTGAAAGTGACTTTAATAATTACACACAACACACTTCTGGATGGTTCATCAATTTCGGGCATGAAATCTTCAGAATTCGAAATTATTTTGTTTTTAAAGTTGTAGATCTTTGAGTCTTCTTTAATCTGGAACTTGAATCAGCTCAATCCGATATCGGAGTAAATAGTTAGACCCAAAATACGACAGATGCGCAAAATTGGAATTTCCAAAACTGCAATTCGTCAAAAACGCCCTTTCAAGTTTCCAATCTCCAAAATTTAAATATCAAGTCCAATAATTGCCCTTATTTGACCTATATTTGTCCTAAATGATTTCATTGAGATCCGATATTATTTATATCTGCAAAATAAACTAAAACACATCAAAACGTTCATCAAACCCGAGAAACTAAACAAATATTAAGTTAAAGGTGCGGTAAATATTGATATATTTCCGCTCATCATCTCGCATGTCCGGTTGGACATATTTCACATCTAACCAATATGGCAGCAGCCATGACTAAAAAATATATGGTAAAGGGTGCCCTCAGGCATTTCCCACAAATGGGTGACCTTCAATCCAATGTAAGTATCATGAAGTGGATGCGAAATAATATAGCAGAACATGAACAAAAGTAAAAGCGAGACGATAAAATAATGATATGCGAGTAAATAAATAGAAAAGATAAATAACAAAGTGAATGCGGAACAATAAGTAAAGATAAATAATGACAGTAAATAAACATAAAAAAGAGAAAAATAACCAAATACTAGAGAAATAAAATGTGACCAAAAGACTTGGTCGTCCTGGATGTGGGACCTCGCATACCCTGTTGGAATTTTATGTCCAAACGGGCATGCCGTATCCGAAACAAAATTAATACAGTAAAGGAGTGCCATCCGGTCTTACCTTTTAAGTCGCTTCTTGGGAGTGCGTTGGGACATCGCCAGAAGGATCAAAGCTTCGCTGTTTTTCTGGTTTACTGGTTCATTATTTCTGCTCACTGTTTCACTATTTTAGGCTGCGGTTTTCACTGGTTCAGGGCTGCTGTTTGGTGATTATTTTGAGATTGTTTTAGGTGTTTTAGGCTACTATTTTAGGTGGTTCAGGGGCTGATTTTTGGAGGGTATTTTCGGTGGTTCAGGAACTATTTTAGGGGGTGATTTTCGGTCACTAGTTCACTGGTTCGGGGGCTGATTTTTAGTGGTTTAGGGGACTTTTTCTTCTCGGTTTTGGGGGCTGGTTTCTACGTGTTTGTTTCTGGTTTTGGGGGTTGTATTTGACGGTGGAGGGGCTGCTGATTTGGCTTCTTGTGTTTGTGTTGTTCGGTGGGGCTGCTGCTTTGATTTGTGTTTGGTTATTTGGTTGTTATTTGGTCGGTGATGCTGCTACTATTTTGGTCGGTTTGGTGATGGAAGGGCTCTTGTTTCTTGACTTTTTGTGGCCGTGTGTGAGTCGATTTGTGGCTGTGTGTTGAGCGTGTGTGTGTGTCTCAGTGGTCTGTGTGTGTTTTTATGTAGAGAGAAGAAGAGAAAGTGAGCTTCGGTTTATGTGTGTGGTCTGTGTGTTTAAAAGGAGAGCTGTGAGTTGTGTGTGAGGAAGAAGAGGGAACCGAGAGGAGGAAGGAGAAGAAAAATGAAAATGAGGGAGAGAAGCCGTGAGTCTCTAGGGTTTATTTTAGTGTGTTTGCCGAATAGGTTAAAGAGAGAGAAGAGAGGGGAGACCGTGTGTGTGTTTGAGAAAAAGAGAGGCCTTAGGGTTTTTTTTTTTGTACTGCCCGTGAGTCTTGAGAGAAAAGAGAGAGGATTAAGGTTTGGCTAGGTTATCCTTTTATAGTTGCATGCTAGGGTTTCTCTTGTTTGTGTTTTGCTAGGGTTTCTCTTGTGTGGCCGCCCCTCTCCCTCTTATTATTCCTTGATTCTCTTTCGAAATTTGGGGGATTAAATCTTGGCTAATTTGGAAGAGGATTAGAATAGATTTGGCACATGTTTTGCATGTGGTTTTATTATTTTGGATTGGGCTTGGGCGTGTGGGCCTTGGGAGTTGCATGGATTGCATGGGTTTTGGATGGGTTATGTGGTTTGGATGAATGGGCTTTCATTGGTTGCTGGAGTTTTGGACCAAGACTAATACTTAAAATAGAATTCGACTAAGCGAACCGAGGCTAAACAAGTGAGTTTAAATTTGACGAGGTATTAATTTTTTTTGAATTTTCGCTTTCGACATCTGTTTCCCACGACTTAGCAGGTAGTGCCTCCGTACGAGGCTCATCATTGGGCTTTATGCAAAAATGAAGTTCCTACAGTCGCCCCCACTTTGATGGGACTTGTACAGTGTGCGACAGTGATAATCCTATCAAATTCATGCATGCATTTTTACTTACTTGGTTCGTCAGCTGTTGCCGGACTTACCTGTTGTTTTGAGATGCTTCGAACTGAGTTGATCTGGTGGTGAGGTTC
The DNA here is from genome assembly GCA_019454045.1 of Zanthoxylum bungeanum. Classification (NCBI taxonomy): domain Eukaryota; kingdom Viridiplantae; phylum Streptophyta; class Magnoliopsida; order Sapindales; family Rutaceae; genus Zanthoxylum; species Zanthoxylum bungeanum. The sequence goes on from SKCR01028218.1 coordinate 28,714, forward strand.
TTTGACCCCTGATTCATTTCCAAACCGTTACTTGAGAGATGGGTGGTTCATTCCCGAACAGTTACTTGAGAGGTGGTTTATTCGCGAACCGTTACTTGAGAGGTGGTTCATTCCCGAACCGTTACTTGAGAGGTGGTTCATTCCCGAACCGTTACTGATGTGAGATGGTTCATTCCCGAACTATTACTGATGAGAGATGGTTCATTCCCGAATCGTTCCTAGTGTGAGATGGTTCATTCCCGAACCATTCCTAGTTCAATTGATGTGTCCTCGACCCTGAGATTCATTCCTGAAACTGTTGATAATGTGGGCCTCGACCCTGGGATTCATTCCCGAAACTATTGATAATGTGGGCCTCGACCATGTGATTCATTCTCGAAATTGTTGATAATGTGGCCGCGACCCTGGGATTCATTCCCGAAATTGCTGATAATATGGGCCTCGACCCTGGGATTCATTCCCAAAACTGTTGATAATGTGGGCCTCGACCCTGGGATTCATTCCCGAAACTGTTGATAATGTGGGCCTCGACCTTGGGATTCATTCCCGAAACTGCTGATAATGCGGGCCTCGACCTGGGATTCATTCCCGAACTGTTGAACTGATGGTGCTGAGGCACTCCACCCCTGATCCGTCCTCATTCCCGAGGTTGTTCTCCATTCCCGAAGTTGCCATTCCCGGCTTGCTCGTCCTAAATCCCGAGGAGTTGCTCGTCCTCATTCCCGAGATTGTTCTTCATTCCCGGCTTGCTCATCCTCGTTCCCGAGGAGTTGCTTGTCCTCATTCCCGAGGTTGTTCTCCATTTCTGGAGTGCCATTCCCGACTTGTTCATCCTCATTTCCGAGGAGTTGCTCGTCTTTGCCGCTTTTTTCCTTTTTTCTTTAAAAACCCGGGAACATAAAACAAAAATTTCGTGTTTGTGACATGTATGTATGTATGCATGGATGTATTTCCTATTCCGATGGGTTAGGCCTTCCTTGTACTCTTTGGTGCCTTTTGCCTATAAAAAGCTTTAGTCGCCCCATGTGCCTGTTTACAGTTTTCTTCTGCCAATTCTCCTCTGGTGATCGCTCAGTTCTTTTGGTCTCATGGCTCATGATCCCGTTGTGACCTTTTGTCTTGCAGGTTTGTCTGATCTTTTGCCTAGTTGTCCTCATAATAGTTGCACATATTATCGTCCTCAAAGGATGGCCCAGTGATGAAACCAGAGAACCTTCAAAGTACTCAATAAAACTCAAATCCGAGTTTGAATAAATGATCTAAGTCAGACTCAAAGTGTGTGTGTGTGAAGGTTCATTCACATCTTGATTCCTAGGTAAGCCAACTCAATGATTTCGTTTAAAAATTGGGATCGATGGGTCAAACCAACCTAGATGTCTCAATTATGCTATGCAATTGCTTTTCTGTGCTCAATATGGTATGGTTTTCTTTTTTTCTTTTCTTTTGTCTCTATTTTTAATTTTCTTTTTGATTTTTTTTTTTCTAACACACCTACCCTTTAAGGTAGCATTTCTCCTCATGGTGGTCCTAATACTCGCCCATGGGTTGCTTCATTCTTATCGGTTATAGGTGGTTTAATTTTTTCTTTTAGAGACTTTTCTTTTATTTTCAACCATACCACACATCATAACACTAGCAAATCGGGATAGACATCTAAGCAAATGGTCATTCATCGACATGCAATTTCTTGAACTAGTCACTTTGCCAATTACTCAGGCTTTCACTGCTAAAAACGTATGATTAAGTGCTCATGAGTCTAACCTAGATCAATTACTCAAAACATCAGATAAAAATACATTAAAGAGCTTATCGTTTCTAAGGTTTCACCCTGAATCAATCAATTTAATCATCAGACTTATGCCTAACTGTTAAGGACTAAAAATAAAAAAAAATTTGAAGGCCCCCCAATGGTCTTTCTATTTTGGCCGTATCATTTTCTATTTCTCAGCTTCATCTTCCTCGATATCCATGTTTGCTAAACTATTCTTGATAAGTCTTCATTCTTCTCTAACCCAACGGATATCTATGATGGCTTTTAGACACAGGGGTCAACATGATGCATGTATGCATGTGATGCATGAGATGTATATGGTTATCAAAACAACATATATCCTTATGAACTTATTCCTCCCACACTCGTGGTAAGTCCATTTATGTCCTAGGTATGGCTTATTTTATGCACCAATGTGGGGTATACAAAATCGTTCTCTCCTACGCTACAAGGGTGAACCTGGCTACCTCAGTCCATTTCCATCGGTAAAAGACAAAGACCGCCCATTTACAATATTGACTAAGCCTATTATGGGGATCGTTCCATTGTCTAGAAATGACAAATTGGGCCCTTGGTAATCATGGTTGTGGGGATGGACTAGGAGATATCCAAAAGTATACAAATATACCATAACAAGGCGTATCCTTTCTGGATGAAAGCCAGTGCGGATATCGGACTCATGCATTCGTCATATTCGGATCATGTTTGGACCTTCTAAGCCCATCAAGGTTTTCATACAAGTTGGCTCGTTATCATTTTAAAGCTTTCAATCAGATTATCGCGAGGCGTAAACTTGTCACAGTTGAAAAAGCCCAACAAGTTTACACTTTTACGATAAAGTGGCGAAACAACTTCAAATGATAGGGGGCCCAAACACAAGGTGGCCCATCGTCATTTTGAAAACTTTTGGCCCAATCTTTATAAGATACAAACTCGTCCCAGTTTAAGTGGCCTAACAAGTTCGTAACTATGATAAGAAGTCCAAATGGATCCAAATGATAATGGTCTCGAACATAAGCATAAAGGTAGCTTCTATAGGACATATGACTATGGTTCATATGTGGGATTATAAGGGTATGGATAAAGGCTCTCGCTGATAAAGGGTTACTCACGACTAGGTCTCCCCACTCAAGGGTTCGAACGACCAAGTGAGCGCGCCTTTTTTATACCCTAAGGTACGTGCCAACGAGTGATGATGCCACATAACGATCCGCCGCCTTGAGTGAAAGCGACTTCACGATAAATGAAACCATCGGGGTAATAAAGGTATGCAAAATATATGTGACTTGGGTAACCAAAGCCAAAGCCACAAACATTACAAGGTATTTTTTCGGGGCCGATTCTCTATCCCCAGTGGAGTCGCCATCTGTAGGAGTGAATTGGGGTTTATCGCTATGCCTATTTTGCTCGGTGACACGATACTGTTGGGCTCACAGCCCGTAGAGAGTACGGAGTACCCCGCGGGGGACTAAACCGGAGAATAAAGGAGTCGCCACCCAGTGTGAACTGGGAAATGATTTAAGACCGCACTCACCCCTCGCAAGGGAAGACCTCAAACCGTTGGGTTCAGAATGGTCCCTTACTTATGCTAGTATAATGTACGGGTTCACACAAAGGTATAACCAAGTTTTAATGCAACACATGCAAGGTAATTCAAATAACACAGTTTGCACACCCATGAACATAAATATAAACGAAAGCCAATACACAGTTCTGAAAGCATATTAATCAAAGAAGTACGATAATATAAATTATAAGAACAGTAAGAACGTTAATAATTAATGTAAGTAATAAAGTGCATAATTCAAAATAGATAACTAAAGAGACGAAAATGCATAAAATATGAAGGAAGAGTCTGTCCAGTGTGTGTGCGTTCATGCAGCGTTCAAGAACGCATTCGAATGGAATGAGGTGGAATGCATGCATTCGAGTTGCGTTTGGAAATGTGTTCGAACAAAGTGAGGCAAAATGTATGCGTTCGAGTAGCGTCCAGGAACCCGTTCGAATGGAATGAGGTGGAATGCATGCGTTCGAGTAGCGTTCGGAAACGCATTCGAACATGATTACAAAAATGGCATCTATAATAACATAAACACGTGCGTGAATATTTCTCGAGCGGTACATGGAGTTGTATCCCAAGTACAGACTGCACTACCATCCATTCGGATTCGGCTACAAAATTTATGTTTGGGTTTCCATTCGATATACCACAAGAGGAAAAACTCAATCATTGACACAATGCAAACATGAAAGTAAATGTGAAGTGATGCGACAAGACACGAGCATGAATAAGAGCGGAATAATAAAGCGAAATGAATACATAAAAAGACAAATGGCGAAAATAAATAATGGAACATCAAAAGAAAAATAAATGATGAAATAAAAGAAATGAGATGCGACCAAGTGACTTGGCCAATTTTAGTGTGGGATATCGCATGCTCGGTTGGACATATTTCACGTCTAACCAAGCATGCAGTGTCCAGGACTACAAAATAAATATGGTAAAGGGTGCCCTCAGATATTTCCCACAAAGGGGTGACCTTCAATCCAATGTAAGTAGTCATGAAAGTGGATGCAAAATAATATAGCAGGACATGAACAAAAGTAAAAGCGAGACGATAAAATAATGATAAATGCGAGTAAATAAATAGAAAAGATTAATAACAACAATAAATAACAAAATTTTATGCAGAACAATAAGTAAAGATAAATAATGACAGTAAATAAACATAAAAATGAGATAAATAACAAAATACTAGAGAAATAAAATGTGACCAAAAGACTTGGTCGTCCTGGATGTGGAACCTCGCATATTCGGTTGGACGTATTTCACATCCAACTGGGCATGCCGCGTCCGAAATAAAAATGAATACAGTAAATGAGTGCCATCAGGTCTTACCTTTTAAGTCGCTTTTTGGGAGTGCGTTGGGACGTCGCTGGAAGGATCAAAGTTTTGCTGTTTTTTTGGTTTGCTGGTTCACTATTTATGCTCATTGTTTCACTATTTTGGGCTGCAGTTTTCACTGGTAGAGGACTGCTGTTTGGTGATTATTTTGGGACTGTTTTAGGGGTTTTAGGCTACTGTTTTAGGTGGTTCAGAGGCTGATTTTCGGAGGGTATTTTCGGTGGTTCAAGAACTATTTTAGGGGGTGATTTTCGGTCACAAGTTCACTGGTTCGAGGGCTGATTTTCATTGGTTTAGAGGACTGTTTTCTTCTCGGTTTTGGGGGCTGGTTTCTGCGTGTTTGTTTTTGGTTTTGTGGGTTGTATTTGACGGTGGAAGGGCTGTTGATTTGGCTTCTCGTGTTTGTGTTTTTCGGTGGGGCTGCTGCTTTGATTTGTGTTTGGTTATTTGGTTGTTATTTGGTCGGCGGGGCTGCTACTATTTTGGTCGGTTTGGTGATGGAATGACTCTTGTTTCTTGACTTTTTATGGCCGTGTGTGAGTCGGTTTGTGGCTGTGTGTTGAGCGTGTGTGTGTGTTGAACGTGGGTGTGTGTCTCAGTGGTCTGTGTATGTTATTGTGTAGAGAGAGAAAGAGGAAAGTGAGCTTCGATTTATGTGTGTGGTCAGTGTGTTTAAAAGGAGAGTCGTGAGTTGTGTGTGAGGAAGAAGAGGGAACCGAGAGGAGAGAAGAAGGAGAAAAATGAAAAATGAGGGAGAAAAGCCGTGAGTCTCTAGGGTTTATTTTAGTGTGTTTGCCGAATAGGTTAAAAGAGAGAGAAGAGAGGGGAAACTTTGTGTGTGTTTGAGAAAAAGAGAGGCTTATGGTTTGTTTGTTTTTTTTTTTTTGGTTACTGCCGTGAGTTCTTGAGAGAAAATGAGAGAGGATTATGGTTTGGCTAGGTTATCCTTTTATAGTTGCATGCTAGAGTTTCTTTTGTTTGTGTTTTGCTAGGGTTTCTCTTGTGTGGCCGCCCCTCTCCCTCTTATTATGCCTTGATTCTCTTTCCAAATTTGGGGGATTCAATCTTGGCTAATTTGGAAGGGGATTAGAATAGATTTGGCACATGTTTTGCATGTGGTTTTATTATTTTGGATTGGGATTGGGCGTGTAGGCCTTGGGAGTTGCATGGATTGCATGGGTTTTGGACGGGTTGTGTGGCTAGGAAGAATGGGCTTTCATGGGTTGCGGGGGTTTTGGGCCGAGGCTAGTACTTAAAACAGAAATCGACTAAGCAAACCCGAGGCTAAACAAGTGAGTTTAAATTTGACGAGGTATTAATTTTTTTGAATTTTCCCTTCCGACATCCGTTTCCCGCGACTTCCGCAACAGCAGGTAGTGCATCCGTACGAGGCTCATCATTGGGCTTTATGCAAAAATGCAGTTCATACAGTGACATGACACCGAAAGCCACAGAGACCTGGAGGAACAAGTGAATGACCTGGTAAGGAATGACTACCTCAAGGAATGCATTGATTATGAGGCCATAAGGGTGAAAGAGGGAAGGGAATAAGGGCCTATATTCACCATGGCTGGGGGATGACGTTGGTAGAGGACTCGAATCGAGCAAGGAAGAAGTATCTCCAGATCAACTTCCCCGAGGTGATTACTACAGAGAGATCCTCAAGGATTCAAAAGTTTAGGCCAATGCCGATAATATTCACGGAGGAGTATGCTTAAGGTGATGCACTGATAATCAAGGCCAACTGATAAGTGCACGAAAGTTTACTTAGAACACTGCTAATTTGGCTTTATTATCATATGTTTTAATCTTAATAAGAGTCATTTTGTGTTTTGTTATTAGGATCATTGGATTAAGGAAAATGGAGCAATTAAATATGATTCGGAGCCTAATGGACGTATCAGAGCACGAAGGCAGCAGCGGCTGGCCGGGTGAAAGGGAGAGAGGAAAGAAATTACAACTCACGTGGGCCCCTGTAAATTGCCTTCCAATTTTGCTTGTATTAATAAAAGTGGAGAGAGAGAAGGTGCGGCCAAGACTTTGAAAGAAAAAATGAAGGAAAAATTGTTCACTTATTTTAGAAAGAAAAAGGGAAAATCGTGAGAATAGAAGACAAGCTAGGGCCACGTGTTTGGAGAAATAATAGAGAGAAGGTTGCAAACTTTGACCAAGGTATACAAAAAAAGAGGAAAATAACGTGGGCCCAAAGAAGTGCATTAGGGCTTCCAATATTTGATGTGTTATTTAAAAGCCACAAAGTGGCGACAAGAAGGAAGCTCCAGACGCAAAATAGAAAATATTTTGAAGGGGGAGCGCAGAGCCGAGAATTCAGAGAAGAATTTACGAGAGAGCTTCAGTGCCAGGCCGCGAGTGAGACGAGGTCAGGGACGAGGATCAGTGCCAAAAATCAGAATAATATGTCTCTCCAATCTCAAGCTATTTTTATTTCTTTTATGGAGAACTAATCTCCTAGGCAAGCTAGGGATGAACTCTTATTTTTTATTCCTATTATTTATGTTTTTTATTCCTATAAACTTTTAAATGTTTAATATAATTTATGTTTATTGTTCTTTATTATTTTACGATTATTTAGCTCAAAGATTGTGTTTTGTCAAATCTCATATAGATCCAGTCATGCTTCTTCTATGTGTGATTTGCGAACCCAATTGTGACTGGTAAAGTTGTTTTGCGTGTTGGTCTTCTGCTGCAGTATTGCCTGAGGGTATATTGTCGACGTTACATAGCTCGTAACGATGACTTTTGTGTGCTGTTAACATAGAGAAAATAATCATTAATTACCTTAGAATTTAATATGTGTAGAATTGAATATCTTCTGACTGTTGGTTTGTGATGTGAAACTTTCAGTTGTATAATAAAAGAAATCAATAACTAAATATAGGAGTTTGATGCAAGAAGGATTTCTGATGCTTTGCCATATCTCTCTGCTGATATCTTTTATTTATTTTCCATAGTTTTTATCTTAAAGTATAAATTCATTCGTTTTATTTTCATAAAGTTATTATTTATGTTTTTGTTTGAGTAAATTAGTTCATGTAACTATATCTCCGAGGAATCGACACCCCAGCTATATTGCGATAGCCGCAAGTTATTTTTGGGCGTAATCACCAATATTGACAGGTCAGAGGTGGAGAGAATATTGGTGGACCCAGACAATATAGTGGATATCATATCTAAGGAGGCCTTGAATGTGTTGGGAGTGGAGTTTATCACTATGATTAAGGATGCAACTCCATTATACGGGTTTGGGGATCCACAGTTGTCCTACTAGGTTGGGTACATCTGATAATAACCATTGGGACAACCCCTATACTCGAATTTTAATGATGGATTTCATCGTGATAGATTGTTTGAGTAAATATCAGGTAATTCTGGGAAGGCCATTCATGATGAAATCAATGGAAGCTATGTCAAGTTATTACTTGAAGTTGATGTTCCCGACCAATGAGGGGGTCGAGGTTGTATACGACAGTTAGAAAGTGGTCCATAGTTGTTTTACCGCCACATCCAAAGAAACTCTGTCTATTGATGATGTCGCAGGGCAGAAGAAGAAAGAGAGAGAAAGATTCAGTTGAAGTGGAGTTCGTCGATCACCGACTTGAGGACCCCACTTAGTATGAAAGAGCGGGGGAGAATCTAGAGTCATTTAAGCTCTTTGGCTCGGAGAAATAGTCAAGATCGGGGTTGGGTTGGAATAAAATAAAGATGAAGCTTATTGAGTTCCTGAGGGAATACGCAGATGTCTTTGTATGGAGCCATATAGATATGCCCGAGATAAATCCTCAGGTCATAAGCCACCACTTGTCGATATACTAGACTCATAACCCGGTGAAGCAAATGAGGGGGGTCTTCAACTAGGAACGCCAATGGCAAGTGGAGGATGTGTGTGGACTTCTCGGATTTAAACAAGTCCTTCCCAAAGGAAAACTTTCCACTTTCTAAAGTGGATCTGCTAGTGGATTCAACGACTTGCAATGGGCAGCTAAGCTTCATGGATGGGTTCTCGGGATACAATTAGATCAAAATATTCCTCGGGGATGAAGAAAAGACGACATTCATCACAGATCAGAGGATGTATTGCTACAAGGTGATGCTTTTTGAATTGAAGAGTACCGGGCTACGTATCAGAGGTTGGTGAACCAAGTCTTCAAGCCCCTCATTGGAAAGACGATGCAAGTCTATGTCGATGATATGATAATAATGATAGTATTGGCCAATGATCATCTAAAGGATCTTAGGGAAACTTTTGAACTTATGAGGAGATATGAGATGAGGCTGAATCCAGAGATGTTTGCTTTTGGGGTATCCTCGGGAAAGATTTTAAGGTACATGATTAGTGCGAGAGGTATTATGGCCAATCGTCCGAAGATTAAGGTAATGCTAGACCTGAAATCACCGAGAATGGTGAAAAAGGTGCCGAACTTACCTATCGGGTAGAATCAATTAATCGGTTCATCTCTAAGGCCACCGATAAGTGCCATATTTTATTCCAGCTGATCAAGAAGGCAAAGAAGAAGATCGAGTGGATGAGCGATTGTGAGGACGCTTTCCAACAACTCAAATGATACTGGACCCGAACCTCACTTCTGGCTAAGTCAATTCCAGGTGAGATATTATTTTTATACTTAACTATTTCGAAAAATGCTATAAGTTCAGTATTGGTGCAAAAATAGATAAAATCCAGAGGCCGATTTATTATTCTAACAATTTATTACTAGATACGGAAACCAAGTCGGTCCATAAATTGATGAATATATCATTAGTTATATCAACCAGGAAGTTACAACCTTACTTTCAAGCTCATCCCATCAAGGTATACATCGATCACCCACTTAGGCAGATACTGCACAAGCCAAAAACCTCGGGTCGTCTGGTAAAATGGTTGGTAGAGTTTAGAGAATATGATATATACTACATGCTCTGGGTGTCAATCAAAGGGCATAGTTTAGCTGGCTTTATGGCAGAGGAGAAATGAGAGCTATTTATCGACAGGTTGATAAGCTCACAAGGATGTGAGGCTGGTATCATCCTCAACAATTGGAAGGATGGAGAATTAAGCTATGTATTGAGATTTGCGTTTCAAATGACTAACAATGAATCATAATACGAGGTGATCCTAGCTGGGTTGAGGTTCTGTGATGCGGTTGGGGTAAGAGATGTGGTATTAAAGAGAGATTTGGCCATCCAACAACTGAATGATGGGTTTCGGCAAGAGAGCCCAACATGATATCATATCTGATGGAGGTGAAGTAGTTTTTTGAGGGAATGAGAAATGTGATATTCAAGCTGGTCGGTCGGGAAAGTAACCAACTTACAGATTCATTGGCTCGGCTGACGTCGTCTATCAAGTCTAAGATTTCACAGGTCATTCCCCTAGAAATCCTTGAACCAAAGAGTGTAGGAGATCCACGTATGATTGACGTAGAGGCCGAAGTTAGGTCATCTTGGATGGACAATCAAGAAATTGTTGGGATTTATGTCCTAAAGCTTCATGTATTATAAACGAATTTAATTATTGTAATAATAATAAATGCATTATTCATCTTATCAAAGTTGTTTGATTTATATCGCATATTGTCCAATTGTCTTGTTTACCTTGAATACTCTTGTACCTTTAGACTTAGTGTATGTTTGATGCACAAGATGATTTAAGTCTGGAGTTAGTAATCTAAAAAGTCCATAGAGAGCAAACAAAGAGGGTACTTTGTTTGTGGTTTATCTATAGCTGCGGTCCATTCTATACTTATTTGACGACCTCGATTCGGGATCGTTCATGTAATGACATGTGAATAGAGGCACATTGTATGATGATATCATATAGGACTAGACTCGGATAAATACGAATTTCTTTTAATATCCGTTAATCGAAGAAATTCATTTTATCTAATAGATGGTCATATATGGATTCGATATTAATCCCGAGTGTACTACGAACTCCTGCATGACAGACTATGTCCTTTGATTTACTATGGTGAGGTTGGTGTTCCATTCCTGGCCAATAACTACATATTTTAGGGATATGGTTTGGTGTGTAGCTGGAACATTTTACATAGATATGGAATTCACTCCTTCTTACGATAAGCAGAAGAATATCTTTTTTAAGAGTTGATTCGGGACTTGAATAATTTGAGCGCTCAACTTTTCTATTACGAATAGAAATTTTTATATTCATAATTGTTATGAGTTAATTGTTCATTATAGAATCAATGAGGCTTAAGAGACAAAATATTTAGAGGGGTTTAACAGACTTTTGACCCGGCTCTATTTATGAGATATTCATGAAGTGCTATATCCATATGTAATGACTATATCGATGGACACCGAAATTGTTCGGTTTATTTTATCCATCTACGGTAACGAGAGTTCAACTTCGAGTTTTTAGTGGAATAAAACGGAGTTAATAATTCATAATATTTGATTAAAGAGTTTAATTAATATTTATATTTCAGAATTATTGGAGCTCGGAACCATAGGTCCATTTGTTCCCCGTGCTAGCTCGATTAACTGTAGCAAACCTAATATAATTAGATTGTCTAATAATATGCTCACATTATATTTATATATTATTAATGAGATTAATATATTTATTATCACAGATGAAAACTATGTTAAATTAGTTTAACTTAATGTTTTCTAGAATTATTTGATTATGAGATAATCAAATCTTGATTATGAGATAATCAAGTTAGTAATAATTATGAGATAATTACTGCAACATAATTGAAGGTAATTTAATCATTATTAAGATAATGATTTTTATTTACCTTGGAGACAAATCCATATAGCTTGTCATGCTCTCCAACTTATTATGTCTATTAGGTGGCATGTATACACATAATAGTTTTGTCATTAGCTAATCCATTTTTATGTTTTGATATGGCCTCCACATTTATGTGTTTTCCATTGAAATAAAGCATTAGATGCTTAATGACAAAGTCCTTGTCTTTAGCTTATCATTTCTTATGCTTTGGTATGACATTCACATTTTTGTATTGGCTATTGCAAGAAAGCATTAGATGTTTAATGACAAGGTTAGTTGGCTTGTGTAAGAGAATATAATCTCTACCATTTCTCTCACTTCTAAGGTTAACATTTTTGCATTCATTCACACAAGTGCAATGAGAGAAAATAGAGAGAGTTCAAGCATTCACAAGTGTTGTGAGAGTGTTTGAAATTTCAAAAGCCAAACACCATTGTGACATCTTTATTCTCTAAATTGTTTAGAGTTTAATCTTTGTGAGTGAAGCCCACACTTCGGTTTGTTGGTTTCGAGTCATAGTTCGGAAGATCGAGTGCTTGATCCAAGCGTTGGACATCAAATGATTGATTTCGGCTACTCCAACAAAGGGAGAAGGCAAAGAGAATTTTAAAGATTCATATCGGAGCCAGTGCCCACACAAGCAACTTCCACCGCGCTAAGGAAAGTCGTTTCCTACAATTAGTATCAGAGCGCTTAAGGTTGAAAAGTTTTCTTAACCCTTCTCATTTTAGTTTTAATAATTTATATGAGATATAGATTATTAAAATGCATGTTGTGATGAGTAGGAACAATTAGATTCATAAGATGAATGTTTTTAATATTCATATGATGAATGTTTACTTTTGATTCATGTGATGAATGTATTGCGTTGATTGTTGATTTTTCTGGCTCTTGTTTTTAACATTGGAAATATAAGACCATAAGGTCATATTCGTTCAAGTGTTGTAAGTTTATCTCATTTGTAATAAGTCATTTATGTAACCCTATTTGTAACTTGAAGGAGCCGATGCCGCGAAGGACTTTTGAAGGAGAAATTCCGTGAAGAACTCAACCACACTCCATGGAACAGATTTAAAGACCAATAGATGTCTTGGATTTATTGTACTAATTAGATTAGTGTAGAAAAATAAGAGCCCGGTCAACGCAATTTGAAATGAGATGAATTTTTAAAATTCAGCCCTTGGAAACAGAGGCGCGTCGCGACGCGCACATTCGTGCGTCGTGATGCGAGATATTCCGGTAGCTACTGGTTTGCTTCTGCCTCGTGCGCGTCGAGACGCAGGTCCCCTCGCGTCGTGACACGACACAGAGCTGGTACTTTTCCAGTTTCTATTTTTTTGGCGTCGCAACGCCCATCAGTTGCATCGCGATGTCCATGCCAGGGTATATATGTATGTTTTAAATAGTTTATTAACATGTCATATAGCCTATGGTGCCTACCTCTTTTATTTTCACATGCTATAACATGTAGATATGAATGATATTCTAGTCATAAAATATGATTTTATGTAATTTAAAAGTTAAATAAAAAGATGAAATGCATTCAAACAGATTAATAAGATTAATTGGTTTAAAGGTTTAAAAATACGAATTCAAGTTTTAGAAACAAACAGACCTTATGAGTACATTATTTTCCTTGGTATATCGGATGGAAACCCAGACGTAAATTTCATATCCGATTCCGAATGGACGGTAATATGGTTTGCACTCGGGATACAATACCACGTACATTTGGAATAAATAATGTGTTTTTATCGATTAAATGGTTTAATGATATTTGGTTCGTTCGTTGAATTCTGAATTTAAAACCTATTAGTGGACTAATAATTTAAGATTTAAATTGATTAGATCACTATAGCAACTTGATTAAATTAGTTTAATTAAGTTAATTGGTTAGTAAAGACTAATCGACATTAGTGAATAAAATTTTAAGAGTTAAAATTGGTTAGATCACTAAATCATCAACTAGTAATCATAAGGTTATGATTTTAGTCGAGCATAATCTAAGATTGATAAGATACTAGTGAGATAGAAACCTTAAACTTCAAAATAGTGAGTGGGAGATGTGTATACCACAATATATCTCACGATCTCCATTGTTATCCAGAAACGTGAGATTCAATAAGCGCCTCGAGACGGCTTTGCTTTCGTCTGATGAGTGGTAAATCTATCACTATTTCCCACTCATTTAACCTAATATTTTGTATAGTTTCTTGGGTTTTGTGAATATTTTGATGTGTTTTGTGTTATTTTGTAGATAAATAAAGTTTCAGGACATTCTGGAGGTGATTTGGAGCAAAACAGGAAAAACTGGACAAAAGGACAAAATCGTCATTTCAGCGTCGCGACGCTGAAGCCTTGCGCGTCGCGACGCCCAGCATGCGTCGGACTTGCTAACGTGCGCCGTGGACACATGGACCAATCAGAAAATTTGCTAACGTGCGCCACTTGCTAAAATACGACGATCATGCTATCTTGCACCGTGCCACGTGTCGCCATCACAACGGACTTGCTAAGGTGCGCCAGTGCCACGTGTCACGATCTAACGCTGCCGACAATCGCCCTTCACACGTCAGCGTGATGTAAGCAATGATTTCATGAACAATGCCACGTCATCGGATAAGAATCTGAGTCGGTGAATCAGCGCGTGACACGTGTCACTGTAGCTAGCGTCGCGACGCTGAACTGTTCCAGCGTCGCGACGCTGGACCCCTATCCGCGCCTATAAATAGAGCTCGAAATTTCAGATTTCATTGTACCTTCCTCTCTCATTTCTTTGATGTAAATAGGGAGTTCTTCTCTCTCTAAATTTCTTTTAATTTAGTTTTGTAATTTTTAATTACGTTCTGTAATAATAGTAATTTTACTTTTGAATAGTAATAGTAATTTATTTTTACCTTTTACTTTTTACAGTTGTTTACTATTCAATCATGAGGAGGTAACTTCCCTATGCTAGGGTGAAAGGTAATTCTTTTACTATTGCTATTTAGATTAATCTCCCTTAAAATAATATATTTACTATTTAAAATTTGACTTAATCAGGATACCGCCAGATTGGTCGGTTGGTGATAAAATTCCTTTTCCGCCTTTATGGCTGGTTTCTTTTGGTTCCGCCTTTATGCTGGTTCACTTTGGTTCCGCCTTTATGGCTGGTTCACTTTGGTTCCGCCTTTATGGCTGGTTTACTTTGGTTCCGCCTTTATGGCTGGTTGACTTAAATTGACTTAATCAGGTTACCGCCTATATGGCTGGTTGGGTAATAATCACAAGTTTATATATTATTTTACTGGGAGATATCTAAATAAGTAGTAGTAAATAATTCCTTTTACCTTAGCATTTTATTTTATTTTACTTTTAAGCTTTTACTTTACTGCAATTACTTTTCAGCACTGTTACTTAATGGTTTTTACTTTTAAGTTTTTACTAGCCCTAGTTATGTGTCATAACTAAGTTAGTTATCTAGGGTTGTGATGAATTTCAATATCACCAGGGTTTATAAGGGGTTAGATTATAGTTTGAGTAATATAAAGATTTATTTATTGAGTCTTAATCTTAATTCTCTTTATTAACTGGCCATTAATTAAATTGATTAGGTAAACTTAAAATGAACTAGACATAGGGATTTTAAGTTTAAGACCTTAGACTCAATAGCCCACGATCTTCCTTGAGGATAGATAACCTTTTAATAGATTTCCTTACAGGATAGGAATATACTTGTCGGGCGGGGGTAGCCATAATTGGAACTTAATCTTAATGAATCTAGGTAATTTGGTTGACATAGACATATGGTTCAATTGAATTATACTAGGTATTTGTAATTGACCATCGGAAGAGGCTTTTACATAATTTAGTGTTCCAGGTTAATAAATCAATATTTTACCCAACTATAGATAACCACTTCATCTTTAATTAACATTGGAATAAATCACAACCCTAGATAGTTTTTAATATTGAATTTCTTAAAATATACTTTCGAACAATTTTATTTACTTGTCTTTAAATTTAGAATCGTCGCCATTTCAAAGTAATTAAACAACCTGTTAGATACTAGTAATCATTTGAGCTCATAAAATTAATAGTTTAGGTATTAAGTCCTCGTGGTTCGATACTTTTTATACTACTTGAACGATACTTACGCTTGCGTTATACGTGTGTGTTTACGCCGTCAAGTTTTTGGCGCCGTTTCCGGGGACTTATTTATCTTTTATTATAGTTTAGGGGTTAGATACTTTACTTGTATCTAATTTCTTTTTACTTATTGTTATTGTTTTCTTGTGTTTCAGGTTCTCAGAAACTTCATGAGACGAACTAGAGCTTTGAACTCCGACTGCTTGACCCGGAAATTGAAAGAACTATCAGCAGTTGAGAAGGGAAAGGCGAGAAGGCCCAGAAGCTTTAGTCAACATGGAACCTGAACCTTTAGAGGTTGCACCACCAATTCCCATTCGAGACAGAACCATTTCGGTGGTTGACAGACTCATTTCATGTATTGTACTTCCTCCATTACAGCAAAGCGGGTTACATCAAAAACTTGCATTCAGATGATTCAGCAGTCAGTTCAGTTTTGGGGGAAATGCAACTGAAGATCCTAATGCTTCACATCAGCAACTTCCTGGAAGTTGTGGCACTTTCAATTACACCGAGAAGCTTATAGCAGCTGAAGAAGTAATGTAGGGACTGGTGTTTTCCCGTACTCCTTGAAGGACAGAGCTAACTAACAGCTTGGCTACATTCATTACCAGCAGGTTCTATCACAAACATGGAACACTTTAGCCACCAAATTTCTTGCAAATACTTTCCACCAGCCAGAACCGGTAAGCTGAGGAATGACATCACATCATTTGTGCAACAAGCTCAGAAACTCTCTATAAGCTTGGGAAAGGTACAAAGATTTACTCCGGAAATGTTCACCCCATGAGATTCCAAAATGGCTTCAAGTCCAAACATTCTATAATGGACTTTCTGGAATAATGAGAACCACAATCGATGCTGCTGCGGAGGAGCTTTAATGGCAAAAGGAGAAGATCAAGCCTGGGAACTAATCGAAGAAATGGCCAACAACAATTCCTTGTGACCAACTGAAAGGAAGCATGATCAAAGAATTGCAGGAATTTATGAAAGTGAGCCAATACAGCAGTCAACACCAAGCTAGATCAAATATGCAAATTCATGGAGACTTTTTACCACTGGATCCACAAGTTCACCATATGGAGGAGCACCAGAATCAAACCAACTTGAAGAAATGGTGAATTTTGTCAACAATTTCAACAGCAGGGGAACAATCCATATTCCAACACCTACAACCCAGGGTGGAGGAATCATCCTAATTTTCATGGAGCAACAATTCAGGCCAACATCGGAACTATCCACCACCGGATTCAGCAACAGACCAAGGCCAGGAGCAGGCAAATGAACCAGGAATAGCAGAAGTGCTGGCTCAGTAAAAAAGTATGATGCCATCTTCAGAGCCAATCAGCTTCCATCAAAGAACTGGAGAATCAAATCGGACAACTGGCCAATGCTCAGAGTTACAGACCACCAGGAAATCTTCCCAGCAACACAGAACCCAATCCAAGGAATCGAGGGAAGGAGCAATGTCAAGCCATTACTTTGAAAAGCGGTACTGAAATCAACAAAGATGTTGGAATCCAGATGTCCCAAGAAGAAGTTCCAAAAGAAACTGAGAAACAGATGGAGGAAAAAGAAGCAAAGGAAAAAGACCCAAAAGAATCATCCTCCACCTCCACCTTTTCCTCAGCGTCTTCAGAAAAACAAACTGGACAAACAGTTTGCTCGGTTCCTGAGGTTTTCAAAAAAGCTGCACATCAACATCCCATTTGCAGAAGCCTTGGAAGAAATGCCCAGTTATGTCAAATTCATGAAAGATATTCTTTCACGAAAACGGAGATTGGAGAGACTACGAAACAGTAGCATTAACAGAAGAATGCAGCGCCATCATTCAGAGGAAACTTCCCCTGAAGTTGAAAGATCCTGGCAATTTCACAGTTCCATGCACCATTGGAGAACATTACATCGGTAAGGCTTTATGTGATTTAGGAGCCAGTGTTAACTTGATGCCTTTTTCTATTTACAGGAAACTGCAGATTGGAGAAGCAATGCCTACCTCAGTTTCATTGCAACTTGCTGACCGAACACTTTCATTCCAAGAGGTGTGTTGAAGATGTGCTGGTGAAAGTAGACAAATTAATTCTCCCAGCAGATTTCATCATCCTTG
>SKCR01028219.1:0-58043 GCA_019454045.1 Zanthoxylum bungeanum
TTGTGTTGAGACTTTGATTGGATGGAAGAAACATGATTAAAGTAATTGATTTAACCAATTTGGTCTAATTTGTCCAATTTGAAGAAATTGAAAAATTAGGGTTCATGACCAATTCCAAATTTGGGGATTTTCATATATTTTGTGCATTTGTGTGTGTATATGATGCATATAAAGTTTCATGTTCATTGGATTACATCTTGATGTGTTTTGATGCATGAAATGACAAAATGCACAAATGTGCACCTTGGAGGGGCATTCGGCCAAAGAGTCAAACTTTGGGGATTTTGGTGTTTTGATGTTTTGAACATGCTAAGTTCATCTTAGAAATGATTTAGAATCATTCAAAATTGATTAGATCAATTTCGGACTAAAATGGACAAAATACCAATGTAAGGGCATTCGGTAAATTCACTTGAATATGATTCTTTGAATTTTATTTCATAATTTGATTATTGGAATGTTAAATAAATATGTTTATTTAATTAATCTGAGAAAAGTTTTGAATCGGAAGATACGATCTTCCGCCGCTTCCGCTGCGTTACCAGATATTCCCCCTAAAACCCCCTACACTCTTGTCAATATCACTCAATGAAGGATAAATCATTAAATATCCCTAGTTAGAGTATTATCGAGATTGTACATCGATAAATACGTAAAAGTCTAGTATTACACTTGTGCGCGTTTGTGAGGGCACAACGGCATAGTTCTCATATATTTGGGTATAGGATACTCATGCAAGTGTAATAGGAGGTTGTGTTTTACCGATGGTATGGGAAACAGCTTCGCTCTAGATAGACCCCCTCGGAATTCCATTGGTAGTATGACTATGTGTCTATGAAAGTCCGAAATCAGGGTAGGTGTAATTTGGTCTTAACCTGAGACTTGCACCGCTAATACTTACGACAATCAATATACTATGGTTGCGGTCGTCCAGGACTTTAACAGGTTCTTTGTACGCCAATACTGGGTATATTGAGAATCATAGTGTGTTGGGTGTGATGTCAAGACGGAAGTGTCACTCCAGTCATATGGAGATGATGATCGCGTATGATACATAACTTGTTCTTTTATATGCTCGAGCTATCGGGATATTATGACTAGGTCATGTTTATCCGATTATAGAGACTAGTTGCCAAACATCCGATATTGCTTTCGTACGGGGCAGACACAATTCCAGCCCCAGGCCTAGCACGTGATCATCCAATACTGGATCGAAATACGCAATACTACGGTATACTATGCTTGTTATAGATCACATATTCCTATAAGGATATTTCTGGAGAATTGGGTAGGCATGGCACTTTGCTAGAAGCCAAACTTATCTTGTAAATCGGTATAAACGTAGTACGAGGTACTTACGTGTTTGGATAGTCCGACGACCGTATTTACTGCCAACATATCCGGGGATCTCATGGGTCGCTTCCTGAAGATTCACCGATGATGTATGACTCACACTTTAATTAGTTTGGGATTAATATGATGAGAGAGAAAATTAATCTGAGATTAATTACAGAGATATTTTACCTCGGATAAAATATTAATTAAAGAGAGAGAACGATTAATTTGGAATTAATCGATAAAATAATATATTTGATATATTATACGAATTGGATTTCGACGCGGAATTAAAATTAGATTTTAATTCGGGCGAACGAATTAATTTAGAATTAATTCGTTAGCGATGTGAATAGTGATTTCGCTAGGCGTAATCGTTTAATTGCGTCGCAACGGAAAATTCGTTAATTCGGAATTAGCAAACCCGAGCTCGGGATTATTTGCGAGTTCATTCGCATTTCGAATTCGAGTGCGTCACGCAAATCAAATCGAGTGTCAAATCGCAATCACATCAAGCGTCAAATCACATGTCACTTTGAGTGATGTGACAATTTGAATGATTGATTGAGTGATTGATGTGGTAGTTGAAAAGCATTAATTGCTTTTTGCTTTTTGACTTTTTGGAAAATGGAAAAGGGTTTTTGGTATTTGATTTTGGAAAATCAAATATATATAAAACAATTTTCTTTTTCCTTTTCTCTCTCCACTTTTTCGGTCTTCTCTTTTCCCTCATTCTCTTTCACACGGCTTTGAGCCATTTTTCTTTCTTCTCAATTTCTGCTACTGCTGAATGACAAAGAGAACAAGAAAAGTATTTTGTTGTAAAATACAAAGTGCTAGCACACACTTGAGTCTTCCTAAGGTGATAGGGCAGTGAACACATGAGCATGGAACCATTTTTGAAGCTTGAAGCTTGGAGCTTCAATGGAGTCTTCCATGGCCGATTCTTGGAAGAACAACAAGGACCAAAACCGAGCAGTCCATCAGCCAAGGAAGCCACTGCCGAGCTTCACCAAGAAGTGTTCTTCATCGCATCGCAAGATCCGTTCATTGTGAGTATGTTTCCGCCATTCTCCTTTGTGTATTCATGCATTTTTGTGCTTGATTTGATGATTCTTGGGACCTAATTAGAAACCAAAAATCATCGCATGGATTACTTACCTGGCTAGGCGGACACTCATGATCCTGGTCCGATCTGTCAAAACAATAACAAAACAAGGTCAGAATCGCTATTTACGGAACTTTCAACTCATCTATAATAAACTTTCGGACTTTCTTGGAATACACTTATCCTATCTGATTCTACCATTTAAACTTCATTACTCTTATATATATCTTTCTACATTATTCCAAACTAGCTAGATATCTTAGATTCTCATTTTACGTATTTGCGAAAAATCTTACGGAAACGTTTCCGCAAACGCTACAGAAGGATCTTAGATCTTCCGAACTTATCCGGAGTTACTCAATTACTCTCGTAATATTATATTTATGTCGTATCCATAGTTACGGTCATCAACGCTCAGTCTAGTGAGAAACCCAATTTCACCAGAAACCCACTTTATCTATAGGATCGATCTAATCAAATCCGTTCTCACTCGGATTCTACGACAAGCTCATATTCAACATACTAAAACTCAAAAAATTCATTCTATATCATTACATTACTCTACAAACTGTTGGATGCATCCAAACATTTAACACAAAACATGAAATTTACGAATATTTAATTAGAGGTCTTACTGAGATTTCGAGGCCATATACGGACTCCAAATGATCCCATGAAAGCGCTGGAATCGACGAAATTTCGATCAGAGTTACTGTTCATCGTGGGTCAATATTCATCTGAATCTTCTTCTCTCGATTCACGTGAAACCAAGCATCGTTTCGTAAAACTGACACCGCAGCCTTGTAGTACTCTTCGAGGGCTTCGATTTGACGGGTGGCCTGGGGTGAAACAAAATGAGGAGCCGGGATCGACTTGTTGGACAATTATGACCCATAGCGTCACTATTTGTACAGATCATGGTGTTGTTGTACAGATTAACTATGTGACAAGGAGATTGCACTCTTATCATTTGTGATTAGATCACCTAGATATATAAATGATAGGAGGTCCCTATGATTAGTTCCTGGATTGAGATGATATGAGATAATATCAGTCCTCGAAGGATTAATCATTAAATATCCCTAGTAGTAGTATTATCGAGATTGGACATCGATAATGCGGAATAGACTAGTATTATACTTGTGCGCGTTATGTGAGATCATAACGGCATAGTTCTCATATATTTGGGTATAGGATACTCATGCAAGTGTAATAGGAGGTTGTGTTTTACCGATGGTACGGAAAATAGTTTCGCTCTGGATAGACCCCTCAGAATTCCATTGGTGGTATGACTATGTGTCTATGGAAGTCCGAAATCAGGGTAGGTGTATTTGGTCTTAACCTGAGACTTGCACCGCTAATGCTTGCGACAATCGGTATGCTTTAGTTTTGGTCGTCCAGGGCTTTAACCGGTTTTGTGTACGCCTCTGCTGGGTATATTGAGAATCGTAGTGTATTGGGTGTGATGTCAAGACGGAAGTATCACTCCAGTCATAGTGGAGATGATGTCACGTAGGATACGGTACTAGTGCTCTTTAGTACTGCAGTCATCGAGATGATATGACTAGGTCATGTTCATCCGATTATAGAGACTAGTTACCAGACATCCGACATGTGCTTCGTACGGGGCAGACACATTCCAGCCCCAGGCCTAGCACGTGACAATCCGATACTGGATCGCAATACGCAATACTACGTATACTATGCCTGACATAGATTATATATATTCCAGTAAGAATATTTCTGGAGAATTGCGTAGGCACGATGATTTGCTAGAAGCCAACCATGTCTTGTAAATCGGTAAGCACGTGGTACGAGGTACGCACGTATTCGGATAATCCGATGACCGAATTTACTGCCAACATATCCAGGGATCTCTTGGGTCACTTCCCAAAGATTCACCGATGACAGTTGATTTAAATTAGAATTAATCTGGGATTAATAAAGAGAGAAAATTAATCTGGGATTAATTAAGATGGAGAAAATTAATCTAGGATTAATTGAGGTATTATTTAATCTGGGATTAAATGTGTTCGGAAAAGAGAGAACGCGATTAATTTGGAATTAATCGGTAAGATAAATTTAATAGTTAAATTTGATTTTTCTATTTAATTTATTCGTATGGGCTAAAATTAATATATTGGATATATTAATATGAATTGGATTTCGTTACGAAATTAAAGTCGGACTTTAATATGAACGAACGAATTAATTTAGAATTAATTCGTAAACGACGTTCGTAATATATTTGCGAGGCATCGTTATTTAATTAAATTAGATTTAATTATTTAGCGACGAAAGTTCGTTTAATCGGATTAAACGGAACCGAGCCGCGGCAAATGTTCGTAGAGACATTTTGAGTTTTGAATTCAAAATGGTGGGGCCCACTTCACACATGTCACACATGTGAAGTGGTGGTTGGAAAGCGGTTGGCATTGATGCCAAAACCACTTACTTTCCAACCACTTAGTTTTAGGTAAAACCAAATTACCCCAACTACATGGTTTTGGGTAAAAGGGTAAAACCCTTTTAACAAAACCAAAAAGCCTTCTCTCTCTCTTCACTCTACACACTTGTAACACATTTTGGAAAATGAAAACCCTATTCACAAGGTGTTTGGGCGTGAACTTGGAGCTCCATGGGCGTGAGCTTCTTATCTCCATCTCTTGGATTTTGTTGCAAAATCAACAAAGCTAGCACTTGGAGAAATCAACAAAGGTGATAGGGAAACAACTTCAAAAGCTTGGAATCAACAAAGGAAGGATTCTGGATCTTGGATCATCTTCTCAAAATTTTAAAAGCTCAAATCCATTCAATGTAAGTAATTCCGCCAACTTATCTTGAATTTATGAACATGTTTTCATGCTTATTAGATCCTTGGCATGTTCTAGGAACACTAACAATGGTATCAAGAGCCAATTTTAAGCATGAAAATTTTAGGGTTCCTGAGACTAAAATTTGGGGCTTTTGTGTTTTGAGCATGATTTCTTCAAATTGATGATTTGAGATGCTTAGATTATGTTAACTTAGAGTTGTGCATGATTACATTTGAGAAAAAATTGATTGGATCAAATTTTGGACTCCCCCTTAATGTGGCCGAAAGTTACAGTGTAGTCCACTGCAGTTTTTGATTTTTTGTAACATGAAATGATGTGTTTAAATTCATGTTTAAATGTTGATTGTTGGTTTGATTGGATTAGAATCAAAGTCAATAATGTTTATGTTAAAATCAAAGAGCATGTTGAGCATGAAATGATGAATTTAGGATTCAATTTGTGTTGAGCATGTAATGATGTATTTTGGCTTCAATTTGTGTTGAGCATGAATTGTTGGATTAAGCATGATTAATTAAGTTAATTGGTATTTTGGAAATATTGAGTTTAATTAATTAATCATGGCTAATACACTTTAATTAAAATAATTGTGATATTTGGAATATTATAATTATGTTAATAAGCCTTTAATTATGAATTGGGCTAAAAGTGTGTATTTGGGCTTAATGGGCTTGTTTTGACTAAGTTTGGTTTTGGACTTTTGGATTGGATCCAATTGGGCCCAAAACCAATTCCATAGGTCCAAATATATCACTTGGCCTTTAAAGAATTTAATTGGGCCTAATGGGCCTAAATTTATTTGTTGGCAATAGGGTGATTCCTATTGGGCCTTGGCATTTTGGGTTTGATCCATTATGGCCAAAGCCTATGCCTTAAGAATCAATTAAAAGCCCATTGGACTTTAATTGAAATGACATTGGATGTTATTGGGCCTTTGAGACCCATTAAGATTGGATTTGGAATCCAAGTCTTTAAGGCTTAAAGTAAGTGTATATATTTAATTTGGAATTAAATTGGAATTAGTATTGAATACAAATAAATTGGATTTAAAGTGTAGTTCAATATAATTCAAGAATACTTACTTTGAGTATTTATTCTTAAACGAGTTTGACTCACGCAATCAAATCGTTGTATGAACATTATACGGTCATTAATTCAAAGATTAATTAATTGGATTAGATTGATTGAATCATGATTTGTATGAATACATGAATGTGTTGTATGGAAATGTATATCGGATGGATATTAGAAGGGCAAGGGCAGTTTTGGAAATTGTTGTAATAAGTTTAGAATTTATTAAATTGGACCTACGTGTCCAGTCTTTTATCTCCTTTCTCTTTTATTTCTCTTCTCACCTATTCCCCTCAATGTAAATGAGGTTTCTTTATTGTATATGTAATAGGGTAGAAGTTAGAATAGTTCTAGCCGGGGAGAGGAAAGAGAGTGATTTGTTCTAGGAACAATTTGTGAGATATCCATCCGCATATCATTATTAATTTATTTATTTATACGCGCTTTATTATGTATTTAGAATGCATGTTAAGGGTGTATGATGATGATACCTTAACAAAGATAATAAATTGGTTGCCAATTTGCACGCGAAAAACCCTCACAACATATTAAGCGTTTTTCCTTCCATTGAGTGATTCTTACCAAGATCCAAAGTTGGCATTGGTTTGTTGGCCAAAGTCAAGACCTTTGTCAATTGCGAATGTGTTTGAATCATGGGAGTTTTATTCCATATCGGTGTCTTGTCCAAGTTGTGATTTGTTGGCCAAAGTCAAGATCACTTCTTGTCCATCGACATTGATTACGAAGCTTTCCATGTCAATGGATTCCGCTTAACTGAGATCATTAAGTTTGTTGTGCCAAAGCCAAGGCTTAGTTGATTCAGAGGAAAAATGTTAGGTAATATATTCGATATATTGGCATATATAATATATGTTTCGGACTTGGATGTCCACCTACTGGATCTAGGAATTGGATGGGATCCAATTGTTCTTTGAGATCTACCTAGTTAAATATCATACAGCTTGTTGGCCAAAGTCAAGGTTGTGTGTTATTTAACGGGATCCTAGCCCACTAGGAAACTGCGTTTCCCGAGTACTCGACAGAGGGTTAGAGGCTCGCCGAAAAATAGTGGGAGGCAAGTATTAGATTTGCAATATTCGTTTAGTTACTTGCCACACGCGCTCAATCAAATATCATTCGTCAAATATATTATATATTAGTTAGACTAATATTTAATAGTTGTTTTAATTTAACAGTTAGACTGTATTCAAACTACTTCATTTATAGTTGATTATATAATTGGATTATAGTAATCAATATATTTGGATTTTACCAATCATTTATAATGATTATATAATTGGATTATAGTAATCAATAAATATTTGATTTTAACCAATAAATTGTAATAAGTTATATAGTTAGACTATAGTAATCATTACATTTGATTGTACCTGAAATCGTTGATTAAATAGTTGGACTATTAGAATCCAGATTAAATTGAAAGATTAGTGTTTAAAACATTATCCTAGGGAAATGTGTTTAGACAACTTTATTTTCAAATTGGGAATAGATTTCAGGATAGTCCTGAAACTAAGAAGTTACTTTATTTGATAAATAACTTCTGAGGCCTAAGCCCGGAGTTAAGCAAATAGTAGAGCATGATCTGTAGAAGATTCATGTGATGATAACTTTAATGCTTAATCCATTATGCTTGCCATAATGACTCCTTAATTTCTTAATCAGAAGTAGGATTAGATCATTAAAGTATGATAATGAAATTGAAGGATCTTCATAGATCTATTCTTAGATCTTAGAAGTATTGAATTGCAATAACAACTCTTGGAGAGTTAATGACTATTCTCAAGGAGACCAAAGTCAAGTTTGCAATAAGGCAAGAAGCGCAAGGGGCACCCTACTTCGATATTCTAGAAGGCCAAGGCTTGGCCAAAGACTTCTGGAATATGAAAAAGGCAAAGGCAAAATCATTATAATCTTCTAGGAAGATAAAGGGCATATCCCAAGATGTCTGCCTAACTTGTGGCAAACGGGGTCATTGAAGCATGACTGCCGTATGGACAAAGCAGACATGAAGGAATAGAAGACATGACAAGGTTCTGACTTCAAATATATTTGTCATAAATATGTTCACAACTAGTATTAAAATTGGATTTTAGATACTTAGTGTGATACATAAATATGCATTGATGTGCAGAATCTGCTGTGAGCAGGATACTGACTTCAGCTGAGATTAATCTGTGAAGTAGAAACGGGACGACAGTCGCTGTTTCCACCGCAGATACCTAAGTTTAGGAACTACCCTTTGGGTGTGTACTTAAATTAGGAAACTGTTATAATATAACTAGTTTGACTAGAAATATTATCTCTATATCTAGTATAACTCGTTGCGAGTGTGCCTTTATATTCTAGAACACTAAAGTGTTTTATTATATAGATGATGTTGAGATAACACATTAGATGTGAATAACAGTATTTATATTTTGAATATAAATAAATCTCAAACATATAACATGACAAACAAGTAGCTCAAACTGATTTGATCAGATGAGACTTATTTGTGGCAGTGCTGTCTGGGACACATTAAACAAGACTCGTATATCCACACTTTTGAAGAGTGGATACTAGGACGGATTTGATTCCACTCAAATGAGTCTACGAATCTAGTTTATTAGGTAAAGTACCTAAAATACCTTTTACTTGGTAAAAGTGTAAGTGCCACCACCGATCTATTAGCCCTTGTTCATAGAGACGTAAGTGGGCCCATGTCTAGCTAGGCTAGAGGTGGATATGAATATTTCGTGACCTTTACGGATGTGGCATCGCGTATATTGGTTTTTTCTTTGAAGAACACAAATCAGAAACTTTTAAGTTTCGACACGAAATAGACGAAAAGATCGGCTAAAGTATAAAACATCACGGTTTGACCATGATGAAAAAATACTTCAGCAATAAGTTTCTCAATACTTGAAAGAGTATAGTATTCTTTCAATGAGGACTCCTCCCGGAACACGTCAATTTGACGGTGTGTCCGAACGGAGAAAACCAAATTTTGTTGGACATGATAAGGTTAATCATGAGTCGCTCTGAGCTACCATTTTCCTTCAACGGATAAGCATTTACAGCGTAATACTTATTATGAATAAGGTTCCATGAAAATCTGTTTGACAGATTTCATATTAGATATGAACAGGAAAGAAACTACTATTTTCTCACTCCTGTGATTTGGGAATGCTAGGCATACTTTGGATGATACCAAACTAGAACCCAAATTGGATAAGTGCCTAATGTAATTGGTTATCATAAGGAAACCAAAGTATAGTAGTTATACAACTCACTAGAGAACAATGTAATTGTTGCTCACCATGCGGTTTTCCTGAGAGGAATACCGATAAGCAGTGGTAAGTGGGAGGATAGTAAAACTCGATGAAAATCGGAGTAATACTATTCAAAGCACCAAGTCCTTAATGGAACACAAACAGTTCATCAAGGATGAAACTGTACCAGTAATCTTCTAATACATAAGAACCGCGTAGATTGGAGAGAGTCAGAAAACAACCTGGGTATGAGTTTCTGATCTCACCTCAGAAAGATGTCAATCTTATTGAGGAATACGAACTGACTACGTATGATGAAGTGACACAAGGTATCGACTCCCTATTATGGAAAAGTGCCATGAGTCCAAAATGGATTCCATGTATATCAACTATGTTTGGACACTAGTTGTTGTACCGCAAGGCATTGTGCCTATTGGTACTATATAGGTCTTCAAGGAAGACATACATGGATGGCAACATACCAACGTACTAAGCTGGGCTTGTAGCGGAAAGGTATCGTTATCAACATTGTGTTGATTATAACGAGATCTTTTACCTGTTGCCACGTTAAATCCATTTGGATAATGCTTACTGATGCTGCATGTTTCAATTATGAAATATGGCAGCTGAACGGGAAAATCGCTTTCTGAAAAGGAAACCTTTTTGGAGGATGTTGTACATCCTGACGGTTTTGTCGTACCAAAACTAGCAAACAAGGTTTGCAGGTTATTTGATCCATGTATGGATTGAAGTAAGCATTGGGTTCTTGGAACTATCGTTTTGATGTAATCATAATGGGTTATGATTGATTCAAAACGAATATGATTCTTGTGTATATAAGGAGGTTAGTGGGAGCGCACTGATAAAGATGTCCTAAATAATGATGATATGTCATTTCTTGGAAATGATATTCCCATATTATAATCGGTGAAAGTTTGGCTTTCATGAAAACTCTCCGTAGAATTCTTGGGAGAAACAACCTTTATTCTAGGAATAAAGATCTACTGGGATAGATTTAAAAGTTTTTTAACAATCTCTGAGAACTCGTACATTGAAAAATGTACGTGACCTGGTGTCTCATACGCTTTGAGCATATGGAGTCACAAACAGGTCAATCCAAGTGATAGTCACTGGATTGATATTAAGAACATCCATTAGTATCTTAGAGAACTAAGGATGATGTCTTAAACTATGGAGAAGAAGAACTTGAAGTGACTGGGATCACTGCTGTGTAAGTTTTCTAACCGATAAAAACAACGGTACAATATAGTTTGAATAACGGAACAGTGAGCTGGAAATCTTCCAAGCAAGATACTGTTCTTGAATAAACAACAATTGCGGGTCATTGCTGCGGCTGAGGCAGCAACAGAAGCCATCTGGGTCATTAACAAATCTAATTAGATTAGATATAGTTCTGTTAGCAGCTGAGCTAGGCTACAGCACAGACTAAAGAATTAATGGTCTCATCAACGATCCAGATATATACTTCGACTATTCATCTGATTCGTTCGGATCATACATCGTTGCGATGTGATGATCGAATAAATTGCATCAGATGATAATCATACAAATCCGCTGACGAAAACCATTCCTCAGCAGTTTGAGCGAACCGTACATAGTTCGGGTGTAAGACACTCGAGTGACTGGCTATAGGCCAAGTGGGAGATTGTTGGACAATTATGACCCATAGCGTCACTATTTGTACATATCATGGTATTGTTGTACAGATTAACTATGTGACAAGGAGATTGCACTCTTATCATTTGTGATTAGATCACCTAGCTATATAAATGATAGGAGGTCCCTATGATCAGTTCCTGGATTGAGATGATATGAGACAGTATCAGTCCTCGAAGGATTAATCATTAAATATCCCTAGTCGTAGTATTATCGAGATTGGACATCGATAATGTGGAATAGACTAGTATTATACTTGTGCGTGTTATGTGAGATCATAACGGCATAGTTCTCATATATTTGGGTATATGATACTCATGCAAGTGTAATATGAGGTTGTGTTTTACCGATGGTACGGAAAACAGCTTCGCTCTGGATAGACCCTTTGGAATTCCATTGGTGGTATGACTATGTGTCTATGGAAGTCCGAAATCAGGGTAGGTGTATTTGGTCTTAACCTGAGACTTGCACCGCTAATGCTTGCGACAATCGGTATGCTTTAGTTTTGGTCGTCCAGGGCTTTAACCGGTTATGTGTACGCCTCTGCTGGGTATATTGAGAATCGTAGTGTATTGGGTGTGATGTCAAGACGGAAGTAACACTCCAGTCATAGTGGAGATGATGTCACGTAGGATACGGTACTAGTGCTCTTTAGTACTGCAGTCATCGAGATGATATGACTAGGTCATGTTCATCCGATTATAGAGACTAGTTACCAGACATCCGACATGTGCTTCGTACGGGGCAGACACATTCCAGCCCCAGGCCTAGCACGTGACAATCCGATACTGGATCGCAATACGCAATACTACGTATACTATGCCTGACATAGATTATATAATTCCAGTAAGAATATTTCTGGAGAATTGGGTAGGCACGGTGCTTTGCTAGAAGCCAACCATGTCTTGTAAATCGGTAAGCACGTGGTACGAGGTACGCACGTATTCGGATAATCCGATGACCGAATTTACTGCCAACATATCCAGGGATCTCTTGCGTCGCTTCCCAAAGATTCACCGATGACAGTTGATTTAAATTAGAATTAATCTGGGATTAATAAAGAGAGAAAATTAATATGGGATTAATTAAGATGAAAAATTAATTTAGGATTAATTGAGGTATTATTTAATCTGGGATTAAATGTGTTCGGAAAAGAGAGAACGCGATTAATTTGGAATTAATCGGTAAGATAATTTAATAGTTAAATTTGATTTTTCTATTTAATTTATTCGTATGGGCTAAAATTAATTTATTGGATATATTAATATGAATTGGATTTCGTTACGAAATTAAAGTCGGACTTTAATATGAACGAACGAATTAATTTAGAATTAATTCGTAAACGACGTTCGTAATATATTGCGAGGCATCGTTATTTAATTAAATTAGATTTAATTATTTAGCGACGAAAGTTCGTTTAATCGGATTAAACGGAACCGAGCCGCGGCAAATGTTCGTAGAGACATTTTGAGTTTTGAATTCAAAATGGTGGGGCCCACTTCACACATGTCACACATGTGAAGTGGTGGTTGAAAGTGGTTGGCATTGATGCCAAAACC
Source organism: Zanthoxylum bungeanum (assembly GCA_019454045.1). Lineage (NCBI taxonomy): Eukaryota > Viridiplantae > Streptophyta > Magnoliopsida > Sapindales > Rutaceae > Zanthoxylum > Zanthoxylum bungeanum. The sequence continues at coordinate 12,857 of SKCR01028219.1, forward strand.
ACTTACTTTCCAACCACTTGGTTTTAGGTAAAACCAAATTACCCCACTACATGGTTTTGGGTAAAAGGGTAAAACCCTTTTTAACAAAACCAAAAAGCCTTCTCTCTCTCTTCACTCTACACACTTGTAACACATTTTGGAAAATGAAACCCTAATTCACAGGTGTTTGGGCGTGAACTTGGAGCTCCATGGGCGTGAGCTTCTTTTCTCTCCATCTCTTGGATTTTATAGCAAAATCAACAAAGCTAGCACTTGGAGAAATCAACAAAGGTGATAGGGAAACAACTTCAAAAGCTTGGAATCAACAAAGGAAGGATTCTTGGATCTTGGATCATCTTCTCAAAATTTTAAAAGCTCAAATCCATTCAATGTAAGTAATTCCGCAACTTATCTTGAATTTATGAACATGTTTTCATGCTTATTAGATCCTTGGCATGTTCTAGGAACACTAACACGACTAACCCATTGTCGCATGTCAATCTCATTCTCGTCATCGTTTTCGGCATTTTCTACATCGTCGCCGACCACCGTCAGATGTGTGGTGGCCGGATGATCCTCTTGCGCCTGTGCGCCAGCCGGCAGTGGCCGGCTGGCCGCCGGCGCAGCCATAAACCTGCAGCTCCAATTTGGGGGGTGGGTGTTAGACAATTATGACCCATAACATCACTATTTGTAAAAGACATTGTGGTTTTTGTACAAATTAATTATGTAGCAATGAAATTGCATTTTAGCATTTTGTAATTTGATTACTTAAAATATATAAATGATAAAAGTGTTAGGGTTTTGGGAGTTAGGCGCAGCGGAAGCGCGGGACAGGGCGATATCGTATTTTAAAACTTTTTCAAAATACCGAATAAATTATTCAATATCTAATATGAATGATTTATTCATATATTACCAAAAACCAATTTATTTAATATCATATATTAACATAAATATAGTTGAAAACTCGCGAAACTTTTACGAAAACTGTTTTTCCGCAAAATTGCCTAAAACGCGTTTTTGACCGAACCGACTACCTGAAACTTATGGAAACTGCCCAGGTCAGATCCAATAGTTTCGGGGCAGTTCATTGGCTGCCCAAACAGTGATGGAATCACTGTTTTCACAGCCGTCACCCGGTTGGCTCAAAATCCACCGGTAACGCCGTTTTTGGTCGTTTTCGCTTATTTCAACTCCGAAACACTTTCCGGAAATTGTGCCAACTCCCAAAACACATTCGTTACATTCGTATGACATCAAAATCATCACATAATTTCCAGTTTTAACAGATCTGATCTGCAGACCAAAAATTCTCATTTTTCATGTTTTAAAATTCAATTTTCAAGATTAATCAAATTAATCATAACACCAACTAGAATCACCACACATGAAGCACTCAAGAACAATTCTAGGTGCCATAAGAGTGGTCACAATACTCTAGAATGGCAACAATATTGTCCTACAATAATTGATTAAATTGGCTTAAAATTACACTAATTTCATCCAATTTATACTTCACACATGCATCATCTCTTCCAATACAACAACCACAACCTAAAGCCCTAATTTCAGAATTTGAAGGAACCCTAGAATAATTCTAAATCATAAAGAAACAAGAAATCAAGTTTCCAAGCTTTGGGTATTGAAGACTTACCTTAAATCTCCTAATTCCAAGCATTTTTTCTTTGATTTTCCTTCAAATTCTTCATGGTTTTTCAAAACAATTTTGGAACCCATATTTCTTAGAGTAATTTCGGTCATGGCAGTAAGTGTGTTGAAGAAGAAAACAATTTCTTCTTTTTAAAATGATATTGCCGACTTTGGCATGTCAAAAAGGCATTTTTGTCATTTTTTTATTTAATCAAATTAGTGCATTCATACTTTATAATTTACCAATCAAAATTGGACACATATAAAGCTTATTTAATACATGCCAAATGCTCCAATAATAATCAAACATGTATCATAACATTTATGAAACATTTTATTAATTAATTATTAAAATATTTAACAATTTAAATATCAAAATAATTAATTAATGTAATTATTATTATATATGTATTTTATTTACAATAAATAACAAATACATATATTTATGGCACGTATCAAAATCTCATTTGATAAATAATTAATGTGTATCTAATCGTATTATGTATCAAATACAAATACACAATAATTATTAGCGGGAAAAAAATCCCTCATTGCATGTGTTGTCGTTTAACGATTAAACGATCCGAATTAACTCATTTAATCCGGTGAAGTATTATGAATAATATGTATTATTCATTTCGAGTTGCCCAAGTGCTCAACGAGTACACTTCATATTGTGGGACTCTATAAGTTTAGGTCTATCCGTCACGAAATCCAATTTCGTGTCCATAATCCACCCACTCATGGATTATGACGACCACAGATAATCTCGCTAAACTATACAAGTCGAGGTCATAGCATACGTATAATCCCTCCGTCACAGGCCATCCGTATTATACCTGGGATATAGATGAGAACGTCAAATCTGTTCGGTATAATACAATCGACTTTTAATTTACGATCTCTAAATAACACTCGAAACTGATTTTTGAAGTTATACCACGGCCATGGATTTACTAGATCGTAAACACGTGAGGATGCCAATGCCATGTACACAGGACTGACGGATCATATCTTGATACGCACTGGATATCATGAGCATCAGTCCACACCCAACGAACAGGCGGAGGTCTGATCATGAATAGATCGTTGACGTGACTGCCATCAAAGTGTGGAGGATAACTCATATATCCCACTGTGGTATCTCAAGTCGAAGGACCACTATGCTCGCTCAAATCGAGAAGGTTCCTATTGACGTTGGTGTACCATCTATTAGGAAACCTTCAATGAGTCGTTCAGTGTCTTATCAAATAAACACCTACATGTCTATACGAGTCTCCCGAGACTCATGGTTCAATGGGATAAACCATCGGACCAAGTCACGATACATGACATGTACTGGTCTCAGCGGATTTTACTAACCGACCCGTGTTAGCAAATCTTGACCACGAACTTTATTTAAGGATATACAACTAATAATGTGCTTCCTAATGTCAATTACAAACTTCGTTGTAACTGCGCACTATACTGTAAATCCTAGGGTATTTGTCTAATATACACGTATCACTGAACCAGATTCAGTTTCGATCTAATCGTATTCAGATATCTAATCGCAATTAGATCGAATAAGTGTATAAAAGACAAGAGTGCTACCGTTAAATTAGTAATATTATGGAAAACGAAACTGTTCGTATTTATGAATCGGACATAAATACGATTCAGATTGGCATTCGAAGCACCAACCCTAACAATTTCCCCCATTTGCTCTAGTGCCAATCCATGGTATCCTATACACATCTCAATGTGTATCGCATACTCATGGCCCTCAGCACTCAAGAGGTAGGCAACAACAAGTAAGTCTGCCTTAACAAATCGAGTCTGTCCAACAAACCCAACCGTTTTCCTTAGCTAGCATAATTAATATTTTGTAGAATCTAAATTCCACAGCAATATGACTCAGACGCTATATTAGTATTATGCTATAACTTCTAAGTTATCTATGTATTTAGAAATCAAATCCAAATACATTAAGACAACCGCAAGCACAAAACTAATATCAACACTTCCAATAATTAATGTCACTTTGCAACTTCATAAGTCAATACTTCAAAAGTTGCAACTAATTCCACTAGTCCAGTAGAGTCAATAGTGACACTCCCACTGCATATTTTCTGACTTTATATGACATAGACCATCTAATGTCATAATTAGAATCAAAACTAATCTAACCTTATGGTTGCTGACTAAATTCTCCATGAATGAGAAACTCGTTCTTAATATCTCAAAGATCACAAGGAACATGTTTCAAGATCCATCATATGGTCTGCAGTAAATCAAAATAACTCGTAACAATTACGATTAAATCGATATCTATAATCGCACATAATATGTTATTCATCACGCCATCATCATATGATGCATAAGATTGACTAGACATTCCAATCAATCTTTCTTTCGATAAAGGAATCATCATTTACGAAAGATGAATATTATATACATAAAAGACACGTTAACTGTCAAACAGTTATACTAACTGTCATACAGATAGTCTTGTTGTGTCCTTTATTAGATCATATCTAATATGCGATTAATGAGAGTCTTTCACAAGTCTATTAGTTTTATATCATATATATAAAACTTTATATCAGATATATCAGAGACTACTCCAACTGGTCTCACGGAGAAAAGAAGACTTAAAGATATATAGTATTAGAAAGAAATTTGTATGCTTCCACTGACCCTACTGACAAATACATATTCTTTATATTTCGATAAAACCAGACAATCTGACTGATATCAAAACTAGAGAACATAATTTTCCGGAAAGCTTATCTGAGTCTACAATAAGCTCCATAAGCTAGTATATCAAACTGTGATCTTAGCAGAATACAAACTCCAGGGCCATTCTAGAATGAACTCTTCAAACCAAGAAATTACAACGGGAACACCACTTGAGGATGCCTATGCCATGTACACATGACTGACGGATCCTATCTTGATACGCACTGGATATCATGAGCATCAGTCCACACCCAACGAACAGGCGGAGGTCTGATCATGAATAGATCGTTGACGTGACTGCCATCAAAGTGTGGAGGATAACTCATATATCCCACTGTGGTATCTCAAGTCGAAGGACCACTATGCTCGCTCAAATCGAGAAGGTTCTTATTGACGTTGGTGTACCATCTATTAGGAAACCTTCAATGAGTCGTTCAGTGTCTTATCAAATAAACACCTACATGTCTATACGAGTCTCCCGAGACTCATGGTTCATTGGGATAAACCATCGGACCAAGTCACGATACACGACATGGACTGGTCTCAGCGGATTTTACTAACCGACCCGTGTTAGCAAATCTTGACCATGAACTTTATTTAAGGATATACAACTAATAATACGCTTCCCAATGTCAATTACAAACTTCGTTGTAACTGCGCACTATACTGTAAATCCTAGGGTCTTTGTCTAATATACACGTATCACTGAACCAGATTCAGTTTCGATCTAATCGTAATCAGATATCTAATCGCAATTAGATCGAATAAGTGTATAAAAGACAAGAGTGCTACCGTTAAATTAGTAATATTATAGAAAACGAAACTGTTCGTATTTATGAATCGGATATAATACGATTCATATTGGCACTCGAAGCACCAACCTTAACAAAAAGTCCCTATGATTAGTTCCGGATTGATAAGATACGAGACAGTATCAATCAATAAAGGTTTAATCATTAAATATCCCTAGTCGTAGTATTATTGAGACTGGACATCGATAATGCGGAATAGACTAGTATTGCACTTGTGCGTGTTATAGAAGCATAACGACATAGTTCTCATATATTTAAGTATTGGATACTTATGCAAGTGTGATAGGAGGTAGTGTTACCGATGGTACGGAAACAGCTTCGCTCTAGATAGACCCCACGGAATCCCATTGGTAGTATGACTATGTGTCTATTGGAATCCGCATCAGGGTAGGTGTATTTGGTCTTAACCTGAGACTTACATCGCTAGTACTTGCGACAATCAATACACTTTGGTTTTGTTCGTCCAGGACTTTAACAGGTTCTGTGTACGCCTCTTCTGGGTTTATTGAGAATCGTAGTGTATTGGGTGTGATGTCAAGTTGGAAGTATCACTTCAGTCATATGGAGATGATGATCACGCAGGGATACAGAACTAGTACTCTAAATGGTTGCAACCTTCGGGATAATATGACAAGGTCATGATTATCCGATTTAAAGAGACTAGTTACTCGTAATCCGATATATGCTTCGTACTGGGCAGACACTATACCAGCCCCAGGCCTTGCATGTGACATCTGATACTGGATCAAAATACGCAATACTACGTATACTACGCCTGACAAAGATCGTATATTCCATTAAGAATATTTCTGGAGAATTGGGTAGGCATGGTGCTTTGCTAGAAGCCAACCATGTCTCGTAAATCGGTAAGAATGTAGTACAGGTACGTACGTGTTCGGATTGTCCGATGACTGGATTTACTGCCAACATATCCAGGGATCTCTTGGGTCGCTTCCCGAAGATTCACCGAAGACATATGATTCGAACTTAATTAATCTAGGATTAATTACGGAGAAATTTTATCTAGGATAAAATACTATATGAAGAGAGAGAAAGATTAATTTGGAATTAATCGTTAAAATAATATATTTGATATATTAAACGAAATTAGATTTCGACGTGAAATTAAAATTTGATTTTAATTCGGGCTAACGAATTGATTTAGAATTAATTCGCGAGCGACGTGAATAGTAAATTTGATTTAATAACGTCGCAATGGAAAATTCTTTAATTCGGAATTAGCGAACCCGAGCCCGAGATGTGTTTGCGAGGCTACTCCAATTTTGAATCAAGTGCGGCCATAAGTCACATCGCTCGTCACATCGCACGTCATTCAAGTGATAGATGTCAACTCACTTTTTGGTGATTGACATGCAGTCACTATTCATGAAAGAAGTAGTTGTGAGGCTTTAATGCAAATTTTGGCTCCAAATTTTTTGTTTGACTTTTTGAAAGATATACCAAAATTTGTAAAGCATTTTTAATTACTATTTTTAGAAAACAAATACCAAAACTTGAAAAACTCTCTCTCTCCCTTAGACAAAACCGTGAGCTCCATTGGAGGAAAGAAGACTTGTTTTTCTTTCAATCTTGCTAGCACATTCAAGAATCAATACAAGATGATAGGGAAACAAGCCTTGGAGCTTGGAATCAAAAGACAAAGCTTGGAGCTTGGATTTTACCTTGGCCGAATTCAACAAAGAGATATTGGAGTTCATTTTCTTCTGAACACATCTCAAATCTGTTCAATGTAAGTGTGTTTCCGCCTCACTTTATTTTGTATTCATTCTTTTCATTGTTCAAATATGATATTGGGACCACATTAGAAACCAACAGTGGGGGGCCAACTTGGAGATTTTGGGAAGTTATGCCATTTTGGCAATTTCTGGAAACCATGGGTTTTTATAGACAATTTCCAAAAATTATATTCTGACCCCTGAAAATTTCAATGAGATCATTGTTATGGAACTTTCTAGAATTTTGAATTTTTAAAGCTCTTCTGATGTAAATTTCGAAAAGTATTCAACACGAAAGTTGTTCGACTCGGAAAAAAGAGTCTGACGATTCAAGAATCAACTCAATCGGAGTTCATTTTCCATTTTCGTGATCGAAACCGCATACTTTACGCATATAATAAAAATCGCGTAACTGATTTTTGAGACGATGCGTCTTCTAACGCGACAAATCTTCACTTTATATTATTCTGAACCATATATCATCACTTGAACTCTTATTCTTCATTATCATCTTGTTTCGAGACTCTAACTTCAGTCCGAGAACCTTCCAAAACTGTCCCGAAAATCTGGGATGTTACATTCACCCCTCCTTATAAAATTTCATCCATGAAATTTCTCCGCCCTTATAAAAGCCAATTCAAACCTGGTCGTATGTGCGGAAACTATATTATTCTAAACTCTACTGATATAACTTCTCTATTCTTGTTGGGGTTGGTGCTCAGAGCGCCAATCCGGACCGTATTTATGTCTGATTCATGAATACGAACATTCCATTTTCCATAATATTACTTTCTTAGTGGTTACACCTCTTGTTTTTATATACGTATTCGATCTGATTACGATTATATTGAAACTAAATGTGGTTTAGTTATATGTATATATTAGACAAAGGCCCGATAATATATAATGTAGTACACAGTTACAAAGGTAGTTTGTAATTGACATTGGGAAGTGTCACTGGCAAATGTATATTATCAAATATAGTTCCTGGTCAAGATTTACTAACACAGGTCGGTTAATCAAATCCGTTGAGACCAGTACATGTCGTATATCGAGACTTGGTCCGATGGTTTATCCCAATGAACTATGAGTATGAGGAGACTCGTATAGACGTGTAGGTGTTTATAGTGAATAAACACTGAACGACTCACCAAAGATTCTTAATGGATGGTACACCAACGTCAAAAAGAATCTTCTCGGGTTGAGTAGTATAGTGGTCATTCGACTTGAGATACCACTGTGGATGTATGAGATATCCTCCACACTTAGATGGCAGTCACGTCACCGATCTATTAAGATCATATTGGACAATTATGACCCATAGCGTCACTATTTGTACAGATCATGGTGTTGTTGTACAATTAACTATGTGACAAAGGAGATTGCACTCTTATCATTTGTGAATCGTTCACCTAGATGTATAAATGATGAGAGGTCTCTATGATTAGTGTCTGGATTGAGAATGATATAAGACAATATCAATCCACGAAGGCAAAATCATTAGATATCCCTAGTCAGAGTATTATCGAGATAGGACATCGATAAATACGTAAAAGACTAGTATTACACTTGTGCACGTTGTGACGGCACAACGACATAGTTCTCATATATTTGGGTATAAGATACTCATGCAAGTGTAATAGGAGGTTGTGTTTCACCGATGGTACGGGAAACAGCTTCGCTCTGGATGACCCCCTCGGAATTCCTTTGGCAGTATGACTATGTGTCTATGGAAGTCCAAAATCAGGGTAGTTGTATTTGGTCTTAACCTGAGACTTGCACCGCTAATGCATACAAAAATCAATATACTTTGGTTTAGGTCGTCCAGGGCTTTAATCGGTTTCTATGTACGCCAATTCTGGGTATATCGAGAATCGTAGTGTGTTGGGTGTGATGTCAAGATGGAAGTGTCACTCCAGTCATATGGAGATGATGGTCACGTAGGATACGATACTGGTTCTCTTAAGTGCTGCAGCCATCGGGATAATATGACTAGGTCATAGTTATCTGATATAGAGACTAGTTACCAGACATCCGATATGTGTTTCGTACGGGGCAAGCATTGTACCAGCCCCAGGCCTAGCACATGATCATCTGATGCTGGACAGAAATACGCAATACTACGATATACTACGCTTGATATAGATCCTTTATTCCTATAAGGATGTTTCCGGAGAATTGGGTAGGCATGGCGCTTTGCTAGAGGCTAACCTTGTCTTGTAAATCGGTACAAATGTAGTACTAGGTACTTACGTGTTCGGATAGTCCGACGACCGAATTTACTGCCAACATATCCAGGGATCTCATGGGTCACTTCCTAAAGATTCACCGATGACGTATGACTCGCACTCTAAATTAATCTGGGATTAATTAGAAGAGAGAGAAAATTAATCTGGGATTAATAGCGAAGATATTTTATCTGGGATAAAATATCAATTAAAGAGAGATAACGATTAATTTGGAATTAATCAGTAAATTAATATATTTGATATATTAAAAAAAATTTGATTTCGACGCGGAATTAAAATTAGATTTTAATTCGGACGAATGAATTAATTTAGAATTAATTCTTTAGCAACGTGAATAGTGATTTCCCTAGGCGTAATAATTTAATTACGACGCAACGGAAAATTCGTTAATTTGGAATTAGTGACCCGAGCCTGAGATTATTTACGAGCGCATTCGCATTTCGAATTCGAGTGTGGCACATCAAATCAAGCGTCAAATCGCTAGTCGCATCTAGCGTCACATCAAGCGTTTAATCATGTCACTTTGAGTGATGTAACCATTGATTGATTGATGGATGTGACTTGATGTGAGTTGATGTTTGAGTGTTTGACACTCAAGTGTGATGGTTGATGTGAGTTGTTGGATTAATTAAAAGCTATTTAACTCTTTTTTTTATTTAGGTATTTGACTTTTAATTATTTTGGTATTAGATACCTATTTTGAAAAACAACACACACCACTTTCTCTCTTCATCTCTCTTCTCTCTCATTTGGACGCCCAAGGGGCTGTTTTCTCTCTTCTGAAATTAGCTCACTGCCGTGACAATGAAGGGAAGCAAGAGTGGGTTTTATGGCAAAATCACAAGTGCTAGCACACTTACGAGACATGCGAAGGTGATAGGGAAGTCCACCCATGAGCCGAGAACCATTCGACGAAGCTTGGAGCTTGATGAAGTTGAACCAAAAGGCCAAAACCAGTGAGCACTGGCAGCCCACTGCCAAACCATTAAAGGGAGCAGAATTTCATTTTTGTTGCCTCCGCGTCGCTCAACCGATCGATGTAAGTATTCCGCGACTTCCTCGATGTATTCGCACACTTGTTTCATGCTTATTATTGATCTTGGGACCTTAATAGAAACCAACAATGGTATCAGAGCAAGGTTTGAGCATGAAATGTTTAGGGCTTAAAATTTGGGTAATTTTTATTTGAGCATGATTTGAATAAATTGGATGTTTGAGTATGCTTACTACATGTTGAATTGAAGTTGGATTGGATCAATTTCAAGAAATTATGTTTGGAACAAATTTCCCCAATTTTTTGGTGTTGGCCGAAAATTATGCCATATTTTGATGTCTTGGAATTTTTATTTTTTGATTCATTGGATGAGTTGGAAACGATTGGGAAATATTGATTGCGGATTTAATTTGATTGAAACCGAATTGATTTGGAAAATCCCACTTTGCCGAGAGTCATAAGCATGTAATGGGTTTGATTTTGTTAATATGTGTTGGACACTAATTGATGTAATTAAGAATGATTAATTGTGTTAATTGATGTTTTAGAAATGTTAATTTGGGTGATTAATCATGTTATACACTTTGGTTAATTAAATGTGAAATTGGATTTTTATGTTTAATTAAATTGGGCCTTAAAATGGATTTGGGCTTTAGTGTTGTAATTGGGCTTGTTGGGCTTTGTTGTACAAAGTTGGGTTTAGGCAAAATTGGTTGGATCCAATTGGGCCCAAAACCGCATCCATAAAGCCCAAATGCGACTTAATGGACCTTTAAAGTTTAATTGGGCCTAATGGGCCAAGATTAATTTCTGGGCTTATGGGGTAATTCCCGGATTGAACTTTGGTTGTGGGTTTGACCCGAGTTGACCAAAAGTCCACGCCTTAAGAAATTAATTAAAAGCCCATTGGATTTAATTAAATTGACGTTGGACGTTAATCGGGCTTTGAGACCCGTAACGATTAAATTTGGAATTTAAGTCGTAAAAGGTTTATATATAAAGTGTGTTATTTAATTTTAATTAAATAGTGAGTTAGAATTAAATGCATATTAAATTGGATTTAATTATGTAGTTTAATTTAATTTGAGAATTCGTACTTTATGTACTTATTCGCAAAAACGAGTTTGACTCGAACAAAATCAAATAATTGTTTGAACATTGGATGATCACTAATTATCAGATTAATTAATTTGATTAGATTGATTGACAACATGCTTGTGTGAATACATGGTTGCGATGCATGAATAATGTATATCAGATGGATATTAGATGGGTGGGACAATTTTAGAAATTGTTGTAATAAATTTGATTTATTAATTGGACCTGCGTGTCCAGCCTTATCACCTCATATTCTTTGTATTCTCTTCTCACCTATTCCCCTTAATGTAAATGAGGTTTCTTTAGAAGTGTAGTGTAACGGGTAGAATAAATATTTGTGCAAGCGGGAGAGAAAAATGGAGAGATTTGATCTAGGATCATTGTGTAAAATATCCATCCGCATATCATCATTACTTTATCATATGCGCTTTATTATGTGTTTAGAATACATGCTTAAGGGTGTATGATGATGAGACCTTAACAAAGATAATAAATTGGTTGCCAATTTGCACGCGAAAAATCCTCGCAAAATATTAAGCGTTTTTCCTTCCATTGAGTGATTCTTACTCAAGATCTAAGACATCATTGGTTTGTTGGCCAAAGTCAAGGCCTTTGTCTGTCGAGGATGTGTTTGAATCACGAAGGCTTTGTTCCATATCAGTATCTTGTCCAAGTTGTGGTTTGTTGGCCAAAGTCAAGACCACTTCTTGTCCATCGACATTGATTACGAAGCTTTCCATGGTCAATGGGTCGCGCTTAACTGGGATCACTAAGTTTGTTGTGCCAAAGCCAAGGCTTAGTTGATTCAGAGGAAAAAGGTTAGGTAATACATTGGATGTATTGGCATATATAAAATATATGTTTCGGACTTGGATGTCCCCCTACCGGATCTAGGAATTGGATTAGATCCAATCGATCTTAGAGATTTACCTAGTTAATTATCATACAATTTGTTGGCCAAAGTCAAGATTGTGTGATATTTAACGGGATCCTAGCCCACTAGGAAACACGGTTTCCCGAGTACTCGACAGAGGGTTAGAGGCTCGCCGAAAAATAGTGGGAGGCAAGAATTGAATTTGCAATATTCGTTCATTACTCGCCATACGCGCTCAAACAATATCATTCGTCAAATCAATTAAATGTTAGTTGGACTAATATTTAAATAGTTATTTTAATTAATAGTTGGACTATATTCAAACAATTAAAGTATAGTTGATTAAAATAGTTGGACTATAATAATCATTATATTTAACAGTACCTATAATCTTTGATTAAATAGTTAGACTATTAAAATCGAGATTAAATTGAAAAATTGACATTTAAGACACAATCATAGGGAAAATGTTTTAAATAGTTTAATTTTCAAAATTGGGAATAATTTCAGGATGGTTCTAGAAAATTAATAAGTTATTTTATTTGATAAAATAATATATTAAGTCTAAACTTGGAGTTAAGCAAAAAGTTGAGAATGATATTTGGAATATTCATGTAATGACAACTTTAGTGCTTAATCCAACAAGCTTGTCGCGGTAGACTCCTTAATTTCTGAATTAGAACTAAGGATTAGATCCTTAAAGTATGATAAAAAAATTGAAGGATATTCATAAATCTATTAACTTAGATTTTAGAAGTACTAAATTGCAAATGATAAACTCTTGGAGAGTTAATGACTATTCTCAAATAGATAAAGTCAAAGTTTGCAATAAGGCAAGTAGCGCAAGGCGCACCTTACTTCGATATTCTAGAAACTCGATGCTTGGCCAAGGGCTTCTGGAGTGTTGAAAAGGCAAAGGCAAAATCATTATAATCTTCTAGGAAGATAAATGACATATCCCAAAATGTCTGCTAAAATGTGGCAAACGGGATCGCGGAAGCGTAACTGCCGTTTGGACAAAGCAGACATGAAGGAATTGAAGACGAGCAAGGCTCTGACTTCAAAAATGATTGTCATAATTATGTTCACTACTAGTATTGAAATTAGATTTTAAATACGTGTGATACATAAATATATGTATTGATGTTCAAAATCTGTTATGAACAGGATACTGACTTCAATAGAGATTAATCTGCGAATTGGGAACGGGACGAAATTCGCTGTTTTAACCGTAGGTACCTAAGTTTAGGAACTACCTTCGGGTGTGTACTTAAATTAGGAAACTGTTATTATGTAACTAGTTTGACTAGAGACATTATCTCTATATCAGTGTATAACCCGTTGCGGGGTGTACCTTTATATTCTAGAACACTAAAGTATTTTATTATATAAAGATGATATTGAGATAAACACATTAGATGTGAATAAAAGAATTTATATTTTGAATATAAATGAATCTCAAACATATAACATGACAAACAAATAGCTCAAACTGATTTGATCAGGAGAAACTGATTGTAGCATAGTTGTCTGGGACACAATTAAACAAGACTCGTATATCCACACTTTTGAAGAGTGGGTACAAGGACTGATTTGATACTATTCAAATAAAGTCTACGAATCTAGTTTTTTGGGCAAAGTGCCTAAAACACTATTTACTTGGTAAAAGTGTAAATGCCACCGATCTGACAGCCCTAGTTCATAGTGAAGCAAGTAGGCCCATGTCTAGCTAGGCTAGAGGTGGATATGAATATTTCGTGACCTTTACGGATGTGACATCGCGTTTTGGTTATGTGTTTCTTTTGAAGAACACAAATCAGAAACTTTTAAAGTTTCGACACGAAATAGACAACCAGATCGGCTAAAATATTAAAACCATCACGATAAGACCGTAATGGAAAATACTTAAGCAATACGTTTCTAATATACTTGAAATAGTATAGTATTTTTTTCAAATGAGGACTCCTCACGGAACACGTCAAAGTGACGGTGTGTCCGAACCGAGTAACCGAATTTTGTTGGACATGATAAGGTTAATCATGAGTCGCTCTTAGCTACCATTTCCTTCAACGGATAAGCATTAACAGTGCAGAACTTATTTTGAATAAGGTTCCATAAAAATCTGTTTGACAGATTTCAAATTAGATATGAACAGGAAAGAAACCGGATTTCACATTCCTAATAATTTGGGAATGCTAGACATATGTTTGGATGATACCAAAACTAAAACCCAAATTGGATAAGTGTCAATTGTAGGTTATCCTAGGGATACCATAAGTATTGTACTTATACATCTCACCAGAGAACAATTAGATTGTTGCTTACCATGCGGTTTCCTGAAATGGAATACCGATATGCAGTGGTAAGTAGGAGGATAGTAAAACTCAATGAAAATCGGAGTGATACTATTCATGGCACCGAATCCTAATGGAACACAAATAGTTCATCAAAGATGTAACTATTACCATTAATCTTTGAATACACAAGAATCGCGTGAGTCGGAGAGAGTCAGAAAACAACCCGGGGTATGGGTTTCTGATCTCACCTCATAAAGATGTCTATCTTATTGAGGTAAACCAACTGACTGCGTAAAAGGTAGTGATACAAGGTATCGACTCCCTATTATGGTAAAGTGTCATGACATCCAAAATGGATTCCATGTATATCAACTATGTTTGGATACTAGTTGATGTACCGTAAGGCATTGTGCCTATTGGTACTGTATAAGTCTTCAAGGAAGACGTACATGGATGGCAACATACCAACGTATAAAGCTAGGCTTTTAGCGGAAAGGTATCATTATCAACATTATGTTGATTTCGATTCAACCTTTTAACCGTTGCCACGATGAATCCATTTGGATAATGCTTGCTAAAGCTGCATGTTTCATTTATGAAATATGGCAGCAGAACGGGAAAATCGCTTTCCTGAAAAGGAAACCTTTTGAAGGATGTTTCCAACATCCTGACGATTTTGTCGTACCAAAACTAGCAAACAAGGTTTTCGGGTTATTCGATCCATGTTTGGATTGAAGCAAGCATTAGGTTTTTGGAATTTTCGTTTTGATGTAATCATAATAGTTTATGATTTAATTCAAAACGAAATGATTCGTGTGTATATAAGAGGGTTAGTGGGAGCGCAATGTCAATAAATGTCCTAAATAAATAATGATAAAATACGTCATTCTTGGAAATGACATTCCCATAAATAACTATCGGTGAAAGCTTGGCTTTCGAGAAAACTCTCCGAGAACTCGTACATTGAAAAATGTACGCGACCTGGTGTCTAATATGCTTTGAGCATATATAGTCACAAACAGGCCAATCCAAGTGATAGTCACTGGATTCTGGAGAATGAGAACTTGAAGTGACTGGGATCACTACTTCAAGTTTCCTAACCGATAAAGACGACTATAAGTCACAAACGGTACTATACAGTTTGAATAACGGAACAATGAGATGGAAATCTTCCAAGCAAGATACTGTTACCGAATAAACAACAAATGCGGGTTATTGCTGCAGCTGAGGCAGCAATAGAAGCCTTCTGGGTCGATAAAAATCTAATTAGATTAGATATAATTCTGTTAGCAGCTGAGCTGGGCTGCAGCACAAGCTAAAGAATTAATGGTCTCATCACCGATCCAGATAAATACTCTGGTAATCATTTGATTCGTTCGGATCATACATCGTGGCGATGTGATGATCGATAAATCGCATCAGACGATAATCATGAAAATCTACTGACGAAACCTTTTCTCAGCAATTTGAGCGAACTGTACATAGTTCAGGTGGTAGACACTCGAGTGACTGGCTATAGGCCAAGTGGGAGATTGTTGGATAATTATGACCCATAGCGTCACTATTTGTACAGATCATGGTGTTGTTGTACAAATTAACTATGTGACAAAGGAGATTGCACTCTAATCATTTGTGATTTGATCACCTAAATGTATAAATGATGAGAGGTCCCTATGATTAGTGCCTGGATTGAGAATGATATGAGACAGTATTAATCCACGAAGACAGAATCATTAAATATCCCTAGTCAGAGTATTATCGAGATAGGACATCGATAAATACGTAAAAGACTAGTATTACACTTGTGAGCGTTGTGAGGGCACAACGACATAGTTCTCATATATTTGGGTATAGGATACTTATGCAAGTGTAATAGGAGGTTGTGTTTCACCGATGGTACGGGAAACAGCTTCGCTCTGGATAGACCCCCTCGGAATTCCATTGGTAGTATGACTATGTGTCTATGGAAGTCTGAAATCAGGGTATGTGTATTTGGTCTTAACCTGAGACTTTCATCGCTATTGGATACGACAATCAATATACTTTGGTTGAGGTCGTCCAGGGCTTTAATCGGTTTCTGTATGTGCCAATTCTGGGTATATCGAGAATCGTAGTGTGTTGGGTGTGATGTCAAGATGGAAGTGTCACTCCAGTCATATGGAGATGATGGTCACGTAGGATACGGTACTGGTTCTCTTAAGTACTGCAGCCAGCGGGATAATATGACTAGGTCATAGTTATCCGATATAGAGACTAGTTACCAGGCATCCGATATGTGCTTCGTACGGGGTAGACACTGTACCAGCCTCAGGCCTAGCACGTGATTATCTGATGCTGGACGGAAATACGCAATACTACGGTATACTACGCTTGATATAGATCCTTTATTCCTGTAATGATGTTTCCGGAGAATTGGGTAGGCATGGCGCTTTGCTAGAGGCCAACCTTGTCTTGTAAATCGGTAGAAACGTAGTACTAGGTACTTACGTGTTCGGATAGTCAGACGACCGAATTTACTGCCAATATATCCGGGGATCTCATGGGTCGCTTCCCAAGATTCACCGATGACGTATGACTCGCACTCTAAATTAATCTGGGATTAATTAGAAGAGAGAGAAAATTAATCTGAGATTAATAGCGAAGATATTTTATCTGGGATAAAATATCAATTAAAGAGAGATAACGATTAATTTGGAATTAATCGGTAAATTAATATATTTGATATATTAAACGAAATTGGATTTCGACGCGGAATTAAAATTAGATTTTAATTCGGACGAACGAATTAATTTAGAATTAATTCGTTAGTGACGTGAATAGTGATTTCGCTAGGCGTAATCATTTAATTACGACGCAACAGAAAATTCGTTAATTTGGTATTAGCGACCCGAGCCCGAGATTATTTGCGAGCGCATTCACATTTCGAATTCGAGTGCGGCACGTCAAATCAAGCGTCAAATCGCTAGTCGCATCTAGCGTCACATGAAGCGTTTAATCATGTCACTTTGAGTGATGTAACCATTGATTGATTGATGGATGTGACTTGATGTTTGAGTGTTTGACACTCAAGTGTGATGGTTGATGTGAGTTGTTGGATTAATTAAAAGCTATTTAACTTTTTTTATTTAGGTATTTGACTTTTAATTTTTTTTTGGTATTAGATACCTATTTTGAAAAACAACACACACCACTTTCTCTTCATCTCTCTTTTCTCTCATTTGGAAGCCCAGGGGCTGTTTTCTCTCTTCTGAAATTAGCTCACTGCCGTGACAGTGAAGGGAAGCAAGATTGGGTTTTGTGGAAAAATCACAAGTACTAGCACACTTACGAGACATGCGAAGGTGATAGGGAAGTCCACCCATGAGCCGGGAACCATTCGACGAAGCTTGGAGCTTGACGAAAATGATCCAAAAGGCCAAAACCAGTGAGCACTGGCAGCCCACTGCCGAACCAGTAAAGGGAGCAGAATTTCGTTTTTGTTGCCTCCGCGTCGTTCAACCGATCGATGTAAGTATTTCGCGACTTCCTTGATGTATTCACACACTTGTTTCATGCTTATTATTGATCTTGGGACCTTAATAGAAACCAACAGATCAGACATACACCTGTTCGTTGGGTGTGGACCGATCCTCAGAATATCCTGTGTGTATCAAGATAGGATCCGTCAGTTCTGTGTACAGAGCATAGGTAGTCCATATGTGATTAGCAATCCGTTAAATCTATGGCCATAGTATACTTCAGAAATCAGTTCCGAATGTTATTTATAGATTGCTAATAGATACGTCGACGAGATAATACCTATAGAGATTTGACGTTTACATCTATATCTCTGGGATTATCCGGATACCTGTGACGGAAGGATTATACGTATGCAATGACCTCGACCTGTATGATTCAGCTAGTTTATCTGTGGTCGTCATAATTTACGGGTGGGTAAATTATGGACACGAAATTGGATTTTGTGACGGATATACCTAAATCTAGAGAGTCTCACGAATGAAATATACTCGTAGAGCACTAGGGCAACTTTTATGAAAAATGGTGATTATTTATAAATTGTTTAATTGTTAAACGAAAAATACATGCAAACGGGCCGAACCGTCATTTCCTAATTAATGTGTATTTATATTTAATATATGATATTATTAAATACACATTAATAAATTGTCAAATAAAGGTATTTGACATATATCATTAATATATGTATTTGAGATATTTAAAGTAAATATAATACATATATTTGAGATATTTGTATTTAATTAATTATTTAATTGTTAAATGATTATATAATTAAAATATAAATATCTCACCAAATGATAAAGTTAGGAAATGATTATAAGTGTAAATGTTTGACTTTACATTAAGGAAAAGGTTGTCAAATTGAATTTGACTTCCTTGGATATTTGTTTTAATTGTTAAAAATTGAAAATATCCATTTTCCTTTTTATTTGTAATTTTCGGCCACACCCTAAATTGAATATAAGTGTTATATTTTTGAGTTGCAATTGTTGACTTATTGAATTACATTAAAGTGTTAATGATTTCTAAAACAAGTTGGCAAGTTGGCTTTAAATGAAACAAAAACTAATATCTAGATATTTTATACTACCTAATTTCGGCCAAGGCTCTTTTTGGGTGAAGTATAATTGGTTTCATTTCATTTTTAGGGTTTAACAAGTTCATTAGACACCAAACATAATACAAAAGTAGTTGAGAGAAAAGCTTGAAGGCTAATGGAAGATGGCTTGGAAAATCATGGTTTTGTAAGTTTTTCTTCAAAGTCTTCAACATGAAAATTATTTCTAACATGCTTAGCATCATTTTTTGTTGCTTTGGTGTTGTCTCTCTTATTATAGTTTGTGTTTATTTTGGTTGTGAACTTTGATGAAAGATTGATGCATGTAAGTAAGCTTGAAATGGTTTCAAAGCTTTACTTTTGATTTTTGGAAAATCAAGTTGCCATTCTAGAGTTGGTAAGCCACTCTTGGTGACCTAGAATTGTTCTAGAGTTGTTTCAAAGTGGTGAGGCTAGATTGGTGAAGTACTGAATGGATTAAAGTGTTGGATTTTGTAAATTTGGTGAAATTGGACAATTTGATGAAATTTAAAAATTAGGGTTCATAACCCACTCCAAATTTGGGGCTTTTCATATATGTGATGTATTATGATATGAATATGATGCATGTAAAGTTTTTGGTTGATTGGATTTGATCTTGGCATGTTTTGAACAAAATTGACCAAAATGCAATTACTTGAAAATTTGGGATGCTCACGGCAATTACTCAAAAATTGGGGATTTGTGTTAAATATGATTTTGATGCATTAGATGTGTTGAAAAATATTTTAGAAATGATTTAGAATCATCCAAAATTATATTTGATAATTTTTGGGCAAAATTATCAATTTACAAAGTTTTGGGACAATTCGGTAATTACCAATAAATTTGATCTCTTGTGTAATTTTTCAGAATTTGATAATTGGATAATTAAATAAATAAGTTTATTTAATTGATCCGAGAAAAATTTTGAAATCGGAAAATTTTGATTTTCCACGATTCGCTGCGTTACCGATATTCCCCCTTAAAAACCCCAACAATTCTAACTATGAGCTAACCACTATCTATAAACTAGGATCCATAATAGTACATCTACGGCTTCAAACTGACTATACTGGTTTGGTTCTCATTTCTAACTATACTTATATGGATCTCATCTCTAATCATCTGGCCTCACAAGGGCCATATACTGTTACTATCTAATTCTTGCTAATTCTCTGATTTAAAAAGACCATAAAACTGCTAACTTAAGTTAATCTCCTCCCATACGGAGATAGCTAATCTATGCACAACAATTGAGTGGGCTCATATTCAAGCAAGCAAGACACAAAATAAAGAAATAATATTATATCATACAATCATAGAAAGCACATAAAAAGACCTACGTGGTCTTTACAAAACTGAAGACAATCTCTGATAGCCGAACCCCCACAATTACAGTCACTGAATTCTAGACCATGTTACTGACACCGACTCCTAAACCATGCTCTGATACCAACTTTGTAACATCCCACCTAAGCCATGATGTTACCGGTAGGAGACAGGCTAACCCTGCCTCCATAAGCCTCTGATTCTGACGAAATTTCAGCATGATGTATGCAGAACGTCATGCAACCTGGCTTATAGCCAGCACCCTGAGACAACCTGCTTATGCAACTCAACATATATGCAATCATCATCTTGGCCTCAGGCCATAACTCAATAATCAAAATGTGAATACTTGGCCTCCGGCCAGAATTCAAAATAAAACTATGCTATTACATATGCAATACAAGTAAAAATACAAAACAAGTAGTCGTGAGGACCCATAACTCGACCCATGACTCAATAACTTTCTTGACTGTAATTGGGGCGATCCGCTGTCTTCAAAGTCTTCACTGAAATCTTGCTGGCTCAGTATGACTGCTACTGACCTGCAAAACTAACAAACTGCTGCGGTATGAGTCATAAGACTCAATAAGTAACCATGCTCATAACTTGAGCACCAAACACATACAAAGGCTGAGTTCCGTTTTTGTGCTAACCCAAGTTGTCTATGTGATCATGCAATTATGTATTAGGTCTGAGCTAACTATCTAGTTCTTAACCATTTGTAAAAATATTACTTGCTACTAATCCTTTACATCTGGTTACTCATATACATACATTAAATTTTGTTATTGTTTACTTCTTAATCTTTTTTTAACATAACAATCAAGTTTCTCCATTCTTATTTACTGTATCAAGCCTCATCACATTTTTACTGCGCTATTATGATATATTGATACTAACCTATATTCTTTTTGGCTAATTTATCTTGGGCCATTATTATAATTATCTATCTCTCTTTCATTTTATTGAATTATCATCAAATCAGATTTATGAAATATTCTTCCTATATGACTTTATTATACAATCTTCAATCATGCATACATACTTAAATATAACAATATCATCATGCTTTATTATTCATAAAGGGTTTCTCTTATGTAAATATACAACTCATACTGACATCATTCAAACGTACATATAAACATGATAATATTATCGTGCATTAACGTCAACTACATGCATCTCAAATGAATTCTAGGATGTATGATCTATATGCTTATCTTGTGAATTTTATTCTACTCAATATGCCATGCTTTTATAACTATTACTTTAAATCATTTTCTGAAAAAACTTACATATGAGTGTACTAATGCTATCATGCATAGTATCAACTATATGCTTTTTCAGATGATAACCAAAATGTATGATTTATATGCATGACTTTTAAACTATACTCTACTTATCATGCAATGCTTTTAAAAAATACTTCTTGAAAGTCTTTTCTGAAATACTGTTTTCTGAACACTCTTTCCTGAAAATCTATGTTTGAAAATCTATTTATAAAACTTATCTGTCTGAAATCATGCTTTGAATCTCTGATTTCCGAAAACTGTTTCTAGAATCTAGTTTTTGAAAACTGTTTACTAAAATCTGGCATTTGAAGCTTCTTTTTTCTAAAAGCTCTTTCTGAATGCTATAGCTGAAAACTAAAAAAACTATTTCTAAATTCTGTTTCTGAAATCTTGTACTGAAAAGCTGAAATCTGAAAACTAAAATCTGAAAGCTGCTCTACATCCAGGAAAATGACTCAACTGGACGTGTCCGAGAACAACTCACCGGGTCTCTGAAACTGATGACGCCCAGGAAAACAACTCAACTGGGCGTCTCTCTACACCCAGGAAAATGACTCAACTGGTGTCACTGAAACTGGTGGTGCCCTACGCCCTGGAAAACAACTCAACTGAATATAGCCACCACTAGAGTCCAGGTACACGAACCTAAGTCATCATCCTGGCTCTACATGTGCACATGTCTCTAAATCCGTCAATTCCAACTGAATCTCAAGTTACATACTGTGGTGAGGTTTTACCTCATTCCCCGAAAATCATGTAAAAACTGCTGATAAACTTTAAAACTTAACTCAAATCTAAAACTGTAAGAAGCATTTTCTAAAATATATTTCTTTCAAAAACATTTGAAACTATTCTTTGCAACACTTTGAATCTTAAAAACATTCTTAGCTTTAACTTAACTTCTGAAAACCATAACATATAAGTATGCATATTCATTTCTTATACTATCATACATGTACATGCATTCATTTTTGCATATTTATGATACATTGAGACTATTCATTTACATGCACCTTCTATTCTTACACAAAACTTATCTTGATATAGTCATATTTATTTACATACTTACATGCATCTAAATCAACATGCTCAAAGATCTCATTTACATATGTTCATATACACATATACTCTATGCTCAATTAATCATGCATCAAAATACTTGTATACAATATACATACATATAAGGTACATGCTTATTTATTTCTCCATGCAACTTACATATTTTTTGTACTTTAACACACACAGCCTCTTGCTTATACATACATACTCTATTTCTGCCTACTTAAGTGCCTATTTACTCATACATACTTATACTTAGCTATGTATGTACTCGTGATCTTGTTTTTGTATTCTTCTACATGCATTGTACATATATAGTTACTTCATTACAATTTATCATTTCTTTAAACTTTAATCCAATTCCCTAGGGTGTAGTTTCTACAACCCCAATCCCAAGTATCATTATATTATACTCATAAGTATTTGCTCACGTTTCATGTATATACATATACTTATAAAATTACTTTATTCTCTATTTTCAAAACACAACACGTCACAAGTAATCATCGCATGGATTATTTACCTGGCTAGGCGGACACTCATGATCCTGGTCCGATCTGTCAAAACAATAACAAAACAAGGTCAGAATCGCTATTTGTGGAACTTTCAACTCATCTATAATAAACTTCCAGACTTTCCCGGAATATACTAATCCTCTCCGATTCTACCATTTAAACTTCATTACTCTTAGATATATCTTTCTATACTATTCCAAACTAGCTAGATAGCTTAGATTCTCATTTTACGCGCGTTTGCAAAAAATCTTGCGGAAAAGTTTTCGCAAACGCTACGGAAGGATCTTAGATCTTCCGAACTTATCTGGAGTTACTCAATTACTCTCGCAATTATATTTATGTCGTATCCATAGTTACGGTCATCAACGCTCAGTCGAGCGAGAAATCCAATTTCACCAGAAACCCGCTTTATCTACAGGATCGATCTAATCTAATCCGTTCTCACTCGGATTCTACGACAAGCTAATATTCAACATACTAAAACTCAAACAATTCATTCTATATCATTACATTACTCTACAAAACTATTGGATGCATCCGAACATTTAACACAAAACTTGAAATTTACGAATCTGTACTGGGAGGTCTTACCGAGATTTCGAGGCCATATACGGACTCCAAATGATCCCACGAACGTGCTGGAATCGACGTAATTTCGATTGGAGTTACTGTTCATCGTGGGTCACTATTCATCAGAATTTTCTTCTCTCGATTCATGTGAAACAAAGCATCGTTTTGCAAAACTGACACTGCAGCCATGTAGTACTCTTCGATAGCTTCGATTTGATGGGTGGCCCGGGCCATGAAACGAAGCGAGGAGCCAGGATCGACTAACCCATTTTCGCGCGTCACTCTCATTCTCATCATCGTTTTCGGTATTTTCTGCATCGTCGCCGACCACCATCGGATGCGTGGTGGTCGGAAGCTCCCATTGCGCACGTGCGCCGGCCGACAGTGGTCGGCTTGCCGCCGGCGCAGCCATAAACCAGCAGCTCGAATTTGGGGGGGTGGGGGGCCAACTTGGAGATTTTGGGAAGTTATGCCATTTTGGCAATTTCTAGAAACCAAGGGTTTTTATAGATAATTTCGAAAAATTATATTCTGACCGATGAAAAATTCAATGAGATCCCTGTTATGGAACTTTCTAGAATTTCACATTTTTAAAGCTCTTCTGATGCAAATTTCGAAAAATTCAAACAATTCATTCTTACATATTTATGATACATTGAGACTATTCATTTACATGCACCCTCTATGCTCACACAAAACTTATCTTGATATAGCCATATTTATTTACATACTTACATGCATCTAAATCAACATGCTCAAAGATCTCATTTACATATGTTCATATACACATATACTCTATGCTCAATTAATCATGCATCAAAAAACTTGTATACAGTATACATACATATAAGATACATGCATATTTATTTCTCCATGCAACTTACATACTTTTTTTACTTTAACACACACAACCTCTTGCTTATAAATACATACTCTATTTCTGCCTACTTAAGTGCCTATTTAATCATACATACTTATACTTAGCTATGTATGTACTCGTGATCTTGTTTTTGTATTCTTCTACATGTATTGTACATATATAGTTACTTCCTTACAATTTATCATTTCTTTAAACTTTAATCCCATTCCATAGGGTGTAGTTTTTGAAAGGGATTCTCGGGTCGGTCGCAGCAGAAGCACGGGTCGGGGCGGAAATCGTATTTCAAAACTTTTTCAAAATACCGAGTAGATTATTCAATATCTAATATGAATAATCTATTCGGATTTCACCTAAACCCAAAATGAATTACTCATGTGTATGATCCAATCAGATGAAGTAATAATCCGACCACAAAAGGCCCTTTGTCTAACCACATTAGGTCCGACCAGATGAGGTCCGACCACATTAGTGCCGACCATATTAGGTCAGAACACATTAGTGCCGACCACATTAGGTCCGACCAGACGAAGTCCGACCACATAAGTGCCGACCACATTAGGTCCGACCAGACGAGGTCCGACCACATAAGTGCCGACCACATTAGGTCCGACCAGAGTCAAACATAAGAGTATTTTACATGCATCATATACAAATCCAAATACTCAACATAAATGAAAAGCCAAAAGGAGGTACAAGGTTAGAAACTTGAAACCAACACTTAAATCAAGTTTCTAAAACACCATTACAAGCCTCACCACAATGAAATAACTATTAAACAATTCTAGGTCATCTAAGAGTGGGTCAATAACTCTAGAATGTCAACTAGTTTTTTAAACCATCAATAGAATACTTATTAACTCATTAGTAACATTATATGATCTTTATACATGCTCAACCCTTTCCAAAAACTTCCATTCTCCAAAAATACATAGAATAAAGAATAGGAAAAACATAAGAACATCACAAGATGAAGACCACAACAAGAGGAACATTTTTATCTCTAATGGCAAGTTGGAAATACTTACTAAATTCCAAGCTTTTCCTTGTTTTTGCTTTTCTTTCTCTCAAGCTTCTATGTCTTCTTTCAATGGAGTTTTTAGGTAAAATGTGAAAGGTTATTAAACCCTAAATGAAACAAAACAATACATACTTGCTCATATTTTGCCTTGGCCGAAAATTGCCTAAGGAAATTAACAAGAAATTTGTTTTAATTTCATTTGAATTTCAACTTGCAACTTGATTAAATGATCATTACAGTTTAGAACTGGCTTCTAAACAGTACCACGGGCCCATGGTTTTATCTGATTGCTAATCATATGGACTACCTATGCTCTGTTACACAGAACTGACGGATCCTATCTTGATACGCACATGACACACTGGGGATCTATCTACACCCAACAAACAGGCGGAGGTCTGATCTGAATAGATCGGTGACGTGACTGCCATCTAAGTGTAGAAGATGTCTCATATGCCCACAGTGGCATCTCAAGTCTAAGAATCACAAGTGCTACTCAACCCGACAAGATTCTTATTGACGTTGGTGTACCATCCATTAAGAATCTTCGGTGAGTCGTTTAGTGTTTATCCGCTATAAACACCTACACGTCTATACTAGTCTCCAAGACTTATGGTTCATTGAGAAACCATTGGAATCATATATTCCAGTATACGACATGTACCAGTCTCAACAGGTTTACTATACTGACCAAGTAGTGTAAACCTTGACCAGGAATAGTCTGAGAATGAAAACGTCATGATACAACTCAATGTCAGTTGCGACGCTTTTGCAACTGTACCATGACTAGTCATTCTAAGGTCATTACGTCTTTACCATATTAAAATATAAATTATATTATAGAAATTGCATATATTATTCAAAATAATAATGTTTTACAGAAGTATTCATAAAGAAATACAACCGGGAATTGGCGTTGTAAGCACCAACCCCAACAAAAACTCACACTTGCTCTAGTGCCAATAACGATTGTATCTAATACCCATCGACTCCACGTGTTTATCAAACAACTTCAGAGGTATGGCCTTCGTCAACGGGTCTGCAACATTATCTTCACTCGGTACCTTGCACACGATAATATCCCCCCGCGACACAATCTCTCGAATGATGTGGTACTTACGTTCCACATGCTTCGACTTCTGATGTGCCCTCGGTTTCTTTGCTTGCGCAATGGCTCCAGTATTACCACAGTATAACAGAATCACATTCTCGATACTTGGGACAACTCCAAATTATGTGACAAAGTTCTTTATCCACACAGCCTCTTTTGCAGCTTCAGAAGCTATAATATATTCCGCCTCAGTGGTGGAATCTACTGTTGATCCATGTTTGGAACTCTTCCAACAAACTGCACCTCCGTTAAGGGTAAATACGAATCCAGATATAGACTTTCTATCATCGGAATCCGATTGGAAATCGGAATTCGTATACCCGTTAACTTGCAGTTCGTTTCCTCCATAAATTATTAATTTATCCTTAGTACCTTTAAGATACTTGAGGATATGTTTAATTGCCATCCAATGGTCATTACCTGGATTGGACTGATATCTACTAGTTACGCTAACAGCGAAACTGATATCAGGCCTCGTACATAACATGGCATACATTATGCTACCCAAACACGAAGCATAAGGTTGGTTAGACATTCTAACCTTTTCATCTTCTGTTTGTGGACTCATCTTCTTTGAACGATGAATCCCATATCTGAACGGTATGTTTGTTGTCTTACAGTTACCAAAATTATACCGTTCCAAGATCTTATCTATGTACGTTGATTGGGATAACCCAATCAGCCTCATTTGTCTATCTCTATAGAGTTTTATCCCTAAAACATAGGAAGCTTCTCCCAGGTCCTTCATGGAGAAATTCTTACAGAGGTATGCTTTGACGCTTTGTAACATACCTAAATCATTCCGATTGATTAGGATTTCATCAACATATAGGACTAAAAATACGACCATGCTCCCACTGGCCTTCTGATACACACATAATTCTTCCGAATTCTTGAGAAAACCAGACGATCTAATAATCTCATCGAATCGAAGATTCCAACTTCGTGAAGCTTGTTTAAGTCCATAAATGGACTTCTTAAGTTACATACCATACCCGAGTTTTCGCTGGATGCAAAACCTTCCGGCTGTTCCATATAGATTTCTTCATCAAGAAATCCATTCAGAAAAGCCGTTTTGACATCCATTTGCCAAATCTCGTAGTCATGATACGCAGCTATAGAAAGAAAAATCCGAATAGACTTAAGCATTGCTACTGGTGAAAAATTTTCATCGTAGTCTACGCCAGGTCGCTGCGTGTAACCTTTTACTACCAGTCGGGCCTTGTAAGTTTCAACCTTACCGTCAGGCCCACGCTTCCTCTTGTAAACCCATTTACAACCGATATGAACAATTCATTCGGGAAGCAGAACCAAGTCCCAAACTTGATTCTCATGCATTGAGTCTAACTCGGATTTCATGGCACTTTGCCATTTCACGGAGTCGGTGTCCAACATCGATTCTCTATAGGTGAAATGATATGTCTCTTCAACTAAGAGAACATCCAGACTCTATTCTTGTATCAAATAAAAGCGTTCAGGAGGTCTAGATACCCTTTCCGACCTACGGAGTGTGTGTGTTGAAGGTCTTTCATCTACTTGAGCTTCAGGTTCCTCTGTTGGTTCATTATTTTCAGGTTGGACTTCATCAAGTTCAACCTGTCTATGATTACCACCTTCTGACAAAAATTCTACTTCTAGAAATTTTGCGAAGCGAGCTACGAACACATTTCGATGCTCGGTATCATAGAACAGATATCCCCTCGTATTCGAAGGATATCCGAAAAACCTAAACTTTTGCCCTCGAGGCGAAAGCTTATCTTGCTGAGCCACCCTAACATAGGCAGGACAACCCCAAACCTTAATATAACTAAGATTTGGTCTCCTACCGAACCATATCTCATACGGTGTCGTAGGAACAGCTTTTGAAGGAATCTAATTCAAAAGATGTGCAGCTTTTAAAAGAGAGTAGCCCCATAATAATAGGGCAAATCTGTGAAACTCAACATCGATCAGACCATATCCAATAAAGTCCGATTTCTCATCTCAGATACTCCATTGTGCTGTGGAGTACCTGGAGGAGTATATTGAGCGAGAATCCCATTCTCCTTCATATAATCCATGAACTCACCACTCATATATTCACCGTCTCGATCAGATCGAAGGCATTTAATATATTGTCCAGTTTGTTTTTCTACTTCATTTTGGAATTCTTTGAACTTTTCAAAGGTTTCCGATTTATGTCGCATCAAATACACATAACCATACCATGAAAAATCATCGGTAAAGGTAACAAAGTACGAATAGCCACTGTGAGCAGTCGGACTTAGTGGACCACATACATCAGAATGTACGAGTTCCAGTAAGTTAGCGGCGCAATGTCCAACACCAGAAAATGGGGCTTTGGTAATCTTACCCTGAATACAGGATTCACAAGTTGGATAGGATTCAATGGTAAGATCTGGTATCAAACCATTCCTAACCAATTGGGTAAGGCATTTAACGCCTATGTGACCCAGCCGCATATGCCAAAGTTCAGTATTATTAATTACAGGTAAATTACGTTTATTAACTCCAGTATTTAAAATATCTTTTGAAGTTTGCAATGTATAATAACCAT
This sequence comes from Zanthoxylum bungeanum, assembly GCA_019454045.1. Classification (NCBI taxonomy): domain Eukaryota; kingdom Viridiplantae; phylum Streptophyta; class Magnoliopsida; order Sapindales; family Rutaceae; genus Zanthoxylum; species Zanthoxylum bungeanum. The sequence continues at coordinate 42,198 of SKCR01028219.1, forward strand.
GCTGGTTTGGACAACAAATGATCTGAATATTACTTCTATCATAAAAATATAAAGAACTGTTCTTAATATTAATATAAAAGCCTTCTGTATCCAATACAAAAAGTGATATAATATTAGCTACACATCCTGGTACAAAATGGCATTCATTTAAAAAAAAGTGTCCCATTCGACAATAAGATCTCGCATACTACCACTGCAACTGCATCCAAAGAGTCTCCACTCCCGAATTGCAACTGCATCTCTCCAGGCTTCAGTCTTCTACTTTCCTTCAGCATCTGTAATGAATTGCAAATGTGAATGGGACAAGCAGAATCTAAAATCCAGCTGGATGTAATGGCTTCCCAAGCCAAAGATAAATCAATAACTGGAAAAATAAATGTACCTGATGTAGATGCTCTCTCCCTCCTCAGCTGGGCGATGTAATCAAGACAGTTCCTTTTCCAGTGCCCGACTTTGCCGCAGTGGTGGCATTTGACTTCAGAAGCCCTTTTGGGCTTAGCTATCTTTGCTTGTGGTTGAGGACCGAAACCCTTCTTCTTCTTTCCTTTCTTCTTCTTTCCCTTTGGCCAGGCCTGGGAAGAAGCGGAAAGAGAAGTGGGTCTTGGAGGGCGAGTCGGTACTCTCTTCTTACGGTCCTCCTCCGCCGTGAGAAACATCCTATGGAACTCATGGTAGGTACTGATACTCCCGTTCATGTTGAAATACATCACGAACTGGCGATATGAAGCTGGGAGAGAACCAAGAATGACACTCCTACCGAGAATGTCAATCGATCATTTGAAGAACATGCGGGCTAACAGCTTGCCCCTCATCCAACCGCGCATGGAACAGTTCCATTGCGACTTTGTGAACAATCACTTGTTCTTGGTTCTCAAACGATTGTCTCAATCATGTCATCATACTATACGCATCTAACATGCCATAGTATTGTTTCTTGAGTCCCGGAGATAGTGAACTAAAGATGTATGATTTAACTCTTAATTCATCATTCTTCCAAGTTTCTAAAACTTGGTGTTCCTCCTCCGTAGCATCCGCACCAACAACAAGAGGCAACAGACCCTCAAGAACATATCTCAGTTTCTCAGAATCGAGGACAATCCTCAAATCCAAGTCCCAGTCAGCGAAGTTTTCAGCGCCTTTTAGTTTGTTCGCATCAAGCATACGCGCAAACTGATTTGTGGATGGTGCCGCCATCGCAAATCTATCATATAGATCATGAAAACGGTTAGCAGAAATTATGCAGTTTCATATAATATCAAAAGCATAAACTAGATCATGGATTTTTAATCTAAAAATACCCCTCCCACTAAATCATACAATACTGTAATCCCCAAACAGAATACAAAGATTTAATAATTAAATTAAATACAAATAGTGAAAAGTGGATCCCGTGAATATATTTCAGCTCACAGCAGAGGCACGGTCTCACCTACGTATATTAATCAGGTAGACAACTCATTTGTCGATCACTCACTAGTGACTCCTTTAATTCCGGTCCTGGCCGTTTCTCGTTGTCGCTGCAAAGGCAGGCCCACAAGGAGACGTACCAAGGTTAAACTCGTCAATGATAAACTCAAGTTACTTGCGTAACCCTGACAGCTAGGGCACGTTCAGGATTCCGCTTTCGCTTGAATTTATCTAGTATCTAATATACATCCGGTATAAATAAATCTCTATCGGCTACACCCTCACAGCAGAGGCACGGTCTCGGATGTAGTCACTGAGAATATTCATAAACCGTATTGACAAGACAGACCATATAACATGCATCAAATACATATTTATATTTAAACCTTATTAATTAGGGATTTTCCGCTAAGTGTCATACACCCTAAATCTAATCAATTTAGATTATAACATGCATGTATAAGTTAAGAAAACATGATTAAACATTGAATCAAACAAGCTAATCATTTTAGGGGGCCTAGAATCAGACTCGCTCTGATACCATTTTGAAAGGGATTCTCGGGTCGGGGCGGAAATCGTATTTCAAAACTTTTTCAAAATACCGAGTAGAATATTCAATATCTAATATGAATAATCTATTCCGATTTCACCTAAACCCAAAATGAATTACTCATATGTATGATCCAATCAGATGAAGTAATAATCTGACCACAAAAGGCCCTTTGTCCGACCACATTAGGTCCGACCAGATGAGGTCCGACCACATTAGTGCCGACCACATTAGGTTTGACTAGACAAGGTCCGACCACATTAGTACCGACCACATTAGGTCCGACCAGACGAGGTTCGACCACATAAGTGCCGACCATATTAGGTCCGACCAGACGAGGTCCGACCATATAAGTGCCGTTCAAATTAGGTCCGACCAGACGAGGTCCGACCACATAAGGGCCGACCACATTAGGTCCAACCAGAGTCAAACAGAAGAGTATTTTACATGCATCATATACAAATCCAAATACTCAACATAAATGAAAAGCCAAAAGGTGGTACAAGGTTAGAAACTTGAAACCAACACTTAAATCAAGTTTCTAAAACACCATTACAAGCCTCACCACAATGAAATAACTATTAAATAATTCTAGGTCATCTAAGAGTGGGTCAATAACTCTAGAATGGAAACTAGTTTCTTAAACCATCAATAGAATACTTATTAACTCATTAGTAACATTCTATGATCTTTATACATGCTCAACCCTTTCCAAAAACTTCCATTCTCCAAAAATACATAGAATAAAGAATAAGAAAAACATAAAAACATCACAAGATGAAGACCACAACAAGAGGAACATTTTTCTCTCTAATGACAAGTTGGAAATACTTACTAAATTCCAAGCTTTTCCTGGTTTTTGCTTTTCTTTCTCTCAAGCTTCTATGTCTTCTTTCAATGGAGTTTTTAGGTAAAGTGTGAAAGGCTATTAAACCCTAAATGAAACAAAACAATATATACTTGCTCACATTTTGCCTTGGCCGAAAATTGCCTAAGGAAATTAACAAGAAATTTGTTTTAATTTCATTTGAATTTCAACTTGCAACTTGATTAAATGATCATTACATTTTAATGATAAATTCAACCAAGTCAACAATTTCAACTTAGCCATTAAAACAAATATCATAACTATAAAATATCTATACTTTAATTAATTTAATCATTTAACAATTAAATAATCAATTAATTAATTAAATACAAATATATTAAATATATGTATAATATTTACATTAAATATTAAATACATATATTCATTTATGATATTAGTCAAATATCTCATTTTGATAATTAATTAATGTGTATTTGAATTAATCAAGTATTAAATGCAAATACACAAAAATTAAGGAAATGACTATCGGGTCCCATCACATGTATTTTTGCGTTTAACCTTTAAATGACTTTATAAATAATCAATATTATTTATATATGTTGCCCTAGTGCTCTACGAGTATATTTCATTAGTGAGACTCTCTAGATTCAGGCATATCCGTCACGAAATCCAATTTCGTGTCCATAATTTATCCACCCGTAAATTATGACGACCACAGATAAACTCACTGAATCATACAGGTCGAGGTCATGGAAAATGTATAATTCCTCCGTCACAGGTATCCGGAGATATCCCAGAGATATAGATGTAAACGTCAAATCTCGATGGGGATTATCCAGTCGACTATTCTATTAGCAATCTCAAAAATAAGAACTGGCTTCTAAACTGTACCACGGGCCCATGGTTTTATCTGATTCCTAATCATATGGACTACCTATGCTCTGTTACACAGAACTGACGGATCCTATCTTGATACGCACAAGACACCCTGAGGATCTATCTACACCCAACGAACATGCGGAGGTCTGATCTCAATAGATCGGTGACGTGACTGCCATCTAAGTGTAGAAGATGTCTCATGTGCCCACAGTGGCATCTCAAGTCTAAGAATCACAAGTGCTACTCAACCCGACAAGATTCTTATTGAAAGATACATTATATTATAGAAACTGCATATATTATTCAAAATAATAATGTTTTACAGAAGTATTCATAAAGAAATACAATCGGGAATTGGCGCTGTGAGCACCAACCCCAACAGTTTCTACAACCCCGAATCTCAAGTATCATTATATTATACTCATAAGTATTTGCTCACGTTTCATGTATATACATATACTTATAAAATTACTTTATTCTCTATTTTCAAAACACAACACGTCATAAGTAATCATCGCATGGATTACTTACCTGGCTAGGCGGACACTCATGATACTGGTCCGATCTGTCAAAACAATAACAAAATAAGGTCAAAACTGCTATTTGCGGAACTTTCAACTCATCTATAATAAACTTTCGGACTTTCCCGGATACACTAATCCTCTCAGATTCTACCATTTAAACTTCATTACTCTATATATATCTTTCTATACTATTCCAAACTAGCTAGATCGCTTAGATTCCCATTTTACGCGTTTGTAAAAAATCTTGCGGAAAAGTTTCCGCAAACGCTTCGGAAGGATCTTAGTGTTGGGGTGGGTGCTCAGAGCTCCAATCTGCTCCCCGTATTTATGTCTGATTCATGAATACGAACAATCCATTTTTCCATGATATTACTTTGTTGGGGTTGGTGCTCAGAGTGCCAATCCGGACCATATTTATGTCTAATTCATGAATACGAACATCCCTTATTCCATAATATTACTTATTTATGGTTGCATCTCTTGTTCTTATATACGTATTCGATCTGATTACGATTAGATTGAAACTAAATGTGGTTTAGTGATATGTATATATTAGACAAAGGCCCGATAATATATAATGCAGTACACAGTTACAAAGTTAGTTTGTAATTGACATTGGGAAGTGTCACTGCTATATGAATATTATCAAACATAGTTCCTGGTCAAGATTTGCTAACACGGGTCGGTTAGTCAAATCCGTTGAGACTAGTACATGTCGTATATCGAGACTTGGTCCGATGGTTTATCCCAATGAACCATGAGTCTAGGGAGACTCGCATAGACGTGTAGGTGTTTATAGTGGATAAACACTGAACGGCTCACCAAAGATTCTTAATGGATGGTACACCAACGTCAATAAGAATCTTCACGGGTTGAGTAGCATAGTGGTCCTTCGACTTGAGATACCACTGTGGATGTATGAGACATCCTCCACACTTAGATGGCAGTCACGTCACCGATCTATTTAGATCAGACCTCCGCTTGTTCGTTGGTGTGGATCGATCCTCAGGATATCCTGTGTGTGTCAAGATAGGATCCGTCAGTTCTGTGTACAGAGCATTGGTAGTCCATATATAATTAGCAGTCTATTAAATCTGTGGCCACAGTATACTTCGGAAGTAAGTTCCCGAGTGTTATTTAAGATTGCAAATAGATACGTCGACGAGATAATACCTATAGAGATTTGACGTTTACATCTATATCTCTGGGATTATCTGGATACCTGTGACGGAGGGATTATACGTATGCAATGACCTCGACCTGTATGATTCATCTAGTTTATCAGTGATCGTCATAATCTACGGGTGGATAGATTATGGACACGAAATTGGATTTCGTGACGGATATACCTGAATCTAGAGAGTCTCAATAATGAAATATACTCGTAGAGCACTAGAGCAACATTAATAAATATATTGATTATTTATTAAGTCGTTTAAAGGTTAAACGCAAGATACATGCTAAAGGGACCCGATAGTCATTTAGTTAATTATTGTGTATTTACATTTAATACTTGATTAATTTAAATACACATTAATTAAATAGTCAAATTGAGATATTTGACTAATATCCTAAATAAATATATGTATTTGATATTTAATGTAAATATTATACATATATTAATATATTTGTATTGATTAATTAATTAATTATTTAATTGTTAAATGATTAAATTAATTAAAATATAAATATCTTAACTTAGGATATTTGAATTAAATGGCATGGTTGCCTTTGTTGACCAAGTGATAAATATCTAATAAAGTGTTTTTTAGATATTTATCAAGTTGATCAAATTTTTGTTAAATGAATTTGAAATAAAATTTTGGTATATATGTATACATAATCGGCAAGACCCTTAATAAATATAATGGTTATATTGTTGAGTTGCAATTGTTGACTTACTTTATTCATTAAATGTTTGATGATTAAAGTTGCAAGTTGAAATAAGCAAAATTAAATGAAATAAAATATCATGATATTTTGTATATTTCTCCCCCATTTCGGCCAAGGCTTCTTTTGGAGGAGGTATATATTGTTTTCATTTCATTTTAGGGTTTAAGGAGTTCATTTGATACCAAAATAAACATAAAAGATGTTGAGAGAAATGCTTGAAGCCTAAAGGAAGATGGCTTGGAAAATTATGATTTTGTAAGTTATCTTTCAAGTCTTCAACATGAAAATTGTTTCTAACATGCTTAGCATCATTTTGTGTTGCTTTTTTGTTGTCTCTCTTCTTATAGTTTTGTTTTTATTTTTGGTTGTGAACTTTGATGAAAGTGTTGAGCATGTATAATGGAGAAAGCTTGTGACTAGTGTAGTTATAAGTATTCTTTTTATGGTTTTGGAAACCTTGTTGCTAATCTAGAGTTGTTGACCCACTCTTAGATGACCTATATTTGATCTTGAGTTGTTTTCATTGTGTTGAGACTTGATTGGATGGAAGAATGATGATTGAAGTAATTTTTTTAACCAATTTGGTCTAATTTGTCCAATTTGATGAAATTGAAAAATTAGGGTTCATGACCAATTCCAAATTTGGGGATTTTCATATATGTTGTGTATTTGGATGTGTATATGATGCATAAAAAGTTTCATGTTCATTGGATTACATCTTGATGTGTTTTGATGCATGAAATGACAAAGTGCACACTTTGGCACCAAAGTGGTGCATTCGGCCAATGAAGAAATGGGATTTATGTTGCCCTTGGTGTTTTGATGTTTTGAACATGCTAAGTTCATCTTAGAAATGATTTAGAATCATTCAAAATTGATTTGATCAATTTCGGACTAAAATGGACAAAGTACCAAGTGTAAGGGCAATTCGGTAAATTCACATAAATATGATTTATTTGAATTTTATTTCATAATTTGATTATTGGATAATTAAATAAATATGTTTATTTAATTAATCCGAGAAAAAAGTTTTGAAATCGGAAAATTTGATTTTCCCACCGTTTCCTCCGCTGCGTTACCGGGATTTAGCCCCTAAAACCCCTACAAAATGGTATCAGAGCGAGTCTGATTCTAGGCCTCCATAAATGATTAGCTTGTTTTATTCAATGTTTAATCATGTTTTTCTTGACTTTATACATGCATGTTATAATCTAATTTGATTAGATTTAGGGTGTATGACACTTAATGGAATATCCCCGCTTAATAAGGTTTAAAGTAACTAGTATTTGGAATACTTGTTTCTTGGTCCGTCTTGTCAATACGGTTTATAATATCTTTTCGTTGACTAATCCGAGACCGTGCCTCTGCTGTGAGGATGTAGCTGATAGAAATTTATTTATGCCGAATGTATATTAGATACTAGATAAATTCAAGCGAAAGCGGAATCCTGAACGTGCCCTAGCTGTCAGGGTTACGCAAGTAACTTGAGTTTATCATTGACAAGTTTAACCTTGGTACGTCTCCTTGTGGGCCTGCCTTCGCAGCGACAACGAGAAACGGCCAGGACCGGAACCTTGGAGTCACTAGTGAGTGATTGACAATTAGTTTGTCTACCTGTGAATATACGTCGGCGAGACCGTGCCTCTGCTGTGAGTCGAAATATATTCATGGGGTCCTCTTCCCATTATGGAATTCGATTTAATTATTGAATTCTCGTCTTTCCGTTGGGGATTACGGCATTACGTAAAATAGTGGGAGGCACTGCTAAGTTTAAAATATTCCATAACTTAGGCAGTGTATGTTATTATGGAAATTGCCGCTTGTTTGTTTCCTTATTCTATAGTAGATAGAATTAAACTTTTATTTACTGCACATATTTTGATATGTTATCTGACTAGACTCTTGGTTGCAGTTATTCTAGAATAGGTTCTAGATACTAATAGACTAGGATATTATTAGATTAGTCTAAACCATCGGGAATTGTTGTTCCGATTTTCTTGAAAAATAAAGATGGTTAATGACTTAGTTTCTAAGTCATGATAGATAATCTAGATAGATATCCCCTTTAGGATATAATACTTTAGAGACAATAGTTTCTTATGCAGTAAGAATTGACTTGAATTAGTTCATGTCTCGAGATTCTTGACTGGCATTTAGAAAGCCCTATTAGGTATTTGTTTATCTAGTAATGACGTTTCTAAGCTTTAATTACCTTTAGAGGTAATGTGTCTGACACAATTTGCTAATCAGTTATTACAATTGTTGTGAATAGTTGAATGCAAATAGTAAAGCTAAAGAAAGGAGATGCATATATTTGTGTATAGAAAATATTGATTTTCACAAATACTACAACTATAGGTATTGGATACCAGATCTCCCGTCTAGTTATTTGAAATATTGGTTAACGATTGTTTTGATATTTGATATCGGAACTCGCGACTATTGGATGGTCACTTGTTCTTTATAAATATTGTTACATATTTATAATAACTAGTAGTGTCATTGACGTAAAGATAAACATTAAGAAAAATTATTCGGTAAAGTAAATATTTAGAACGGTGCTTTATGAATTTAATCACTTAAGCATTGGATGCTTATTCCGTATGGTAAATGATGGTTTGATACTAGATCACACCACACATCCTTATCCATTTAATGAATATTGTATTCAGGAAAGTGATTAAGATCTCGTTAACCAATGATTGTCATTGGACCACCAATTTTATTTAACTGATACATTGGATGTATGTAGTTTAATAAATAATAATTGCTTAAGGTAGTTTTCTTTATTTCGTAACTTGGTTGATGAATTGTCATAACTTAGTTACGTGTTTCTGAAGGAACACATATTGAAAGTCTTGAAAGTATCAAGACTTTCAATCTGTTCTGATGAAACGTAGATTGAACATTTTTGACTTGTTCAAATATATTCAATCTAAAGTATTTTGAAAACTTGATCCTTAAAATTCATTACATGTCTTTGAACTGTTCAAAGATCTTTGATACGATCAAACATTGAATTTAAAGCAATTAGTTCTAAGGTTATTTAGTGAATATGATTCATATTCAATATTATTCTTCCACGATTCCATCTTGATGGAATTGAGTAGTGGGAGCAATTGAATCTTATATGATTTGATTCGTTTGATATTGAATGTTACCGAATTAGTTTCAATACTCTTGGGTTTATACTCCAGTAACACTAATTCATCTCTTTAATTAATGTTCCATTATTTTCTACAGTTGCATATATGATATGTATAGGTAGAAAATTTGAATCTTGAAAAGTTTGAGATTTCAATCTTTCTTTTATATAATAGTTATATAATGGAAATTACTTACACCTTGGAGGTATAAGTAAAAGTTTATCGTTTATTCTATTTAATAGAATATTGTATTCTATTTAATAGAATATCTTTCCTACGATTCTAAGTAATAAAATCGTTTTATTACTTGGGTGTAACATCAGATGTTAATTATTGTAGAAAAGACTTGACTTATTGAAGTCAAATGTGAGAATGATAAATTATAAATGGAACTACGTAATTAATAAGATGAAACAACCCTTATACATCTTCTATACAAGTCCAATAGGATAACAGAATCATTCACGAGTATTTGATACTTAATGGTTCCGTTGTTTTCTTATTGAAGAAAAATTATCCTATAACTTGTAATGGAAGCGATATTTGATATCGATTCTGGAAGTTCACCATTGAACCTTAGATCTAAGATTGTTCATAGCTTACTACGATCAAGTTTTGAACTTGATTAAGCTTTCATTATGAATTAGTTCATGATATGTGCTAATTGTTTGCACAGCGAAAGCATTGTGAGCTTATTAAGGTTTGACCTTTACAGTATGACAGTGAGAAAGTTAACTACTCAGCAATCTATTGTAGATTCTGAGAAAACTTATCTCTAGTCACGCTAATTGAACAATTAAAGATATATTGGTTAATGTTGATAATAAACTGTATATTTTAGCTAAAGAATGCAAAGTGGCGTTTTTGGATGACTTATTCAGATAAGACATCAGCTGTGATTTCCTTATTTGAATAGTTCATTCTGAAATGGCCCTAGAGTTTGTGTTCTGCTGAGATCGCAGTTTAGTGTGCTAGCTTACGAGCCTATTGTAGACTCGGATAAGTCTTCCAGAAATATGTGTTTTATATTTTTGATATCGTCAAATTGTCTGATCTTGTCAAAGTATATAGAATACATATGTGATAAAAGGGTTAGTGGGAGCGTACAAATTACTTTCTATTGTTATATATCCTAACAAACATTGTCATTATTATAGTAATAATGAGATGTTTGTTAGGTAAAAGGTTTACCTAAGGCTTCTTTACTCCGTGAAAACAGTGGGAGTAGTCTCTGTTATATACGATATAAAGTTTTATATAAGATATAAAACCAAAAGACTTGTGAGATACTCCTATTAGTCGTACATTAGATATGATCTAATGAAGGACATAACAAGGCTATCTGTATGAAAGTTAGTATAACTGTTCGACAGTTATTGTGTGTCTTATACATAGTATTCATCTTTCGTAAAGGATGATTCCTTTTTCGAAAGAGATATTGATTAGAATGTCTAAACAATATTATGTATCATTTGATGATGACATAGTGAATACTTATTATGTGCGATTATCGATGTCGATTTAATCGTAATTGTTACGAGTTATTTTGACATCCTATAGACCATATGATGGATCTTGAAACACGTTCTTTGTGATCTTTGAGATATTAAGAACGAGTTTCCAATTCATGGAGAATATAGTCTGCAACCATTAGGGTCATATTAGTTTTGAGACTAATTATGGCGTTAGACAATCTACGTCATAAAGAGTCAGAAAAGATGCAATGGGAATGTCACGAAAGATTCTACTTTTATAGTGGAATTAAATGCAACTTATAAAGTATTGACTTATGAAGTTGCATAGTGACCTTATAAAATAGAAGTTTTGAATTGTTATTGTGCTTGCGGTTGTCTTCATAGTATTTTGGATTTGATCCTTAAATACTTGGACAACTCAGTAGCTGTAGCACAATACTGATGTAGCATCAGAGTCATATTAATGTATAATCTAGATTCTACAAAATATGAATGATGCTGACTATGGGAAACGATGGAGTTTGTTTGACAAACTCATATGTCATAGCGGACTTGTTTTTGTTGCCTACCTCTTAAGTACTGGGTGAGCTTTTGAGGGCCATGTGCATACGATGCACATTGAGATGAGTATATGATACCGTGGATTGGCACTAGAGCAAGTGGGAGAAATTGTTGGGGTTGGTGCTCAGAGCGCAATCCGGACCGTATTTATGTCTGATTCATGAATACGAACATCCCCTTATTCCATAATATTACTTATTTATGGTTGCACCTCTTGTTCTTACATACGTATTCGATCTGATTACGATTAGATTGAAACTAAATGTGGTTTAGTGATATGTATATATTAGACAAAGGCCCGATAATATATAATGCAGTACACAGTTACAAAGTTAGTTTGTAATTGACATTGGGAAGTGTCACTGCTATATGAATATTATCAAACATAGTTCCTGGTCAAGATTTGCTAACACGGGTCGGTTAGTCAAATCCGTTGAGACCAGTACATGTCGTATATCGAGACTTGGTCCCGATGGTTTATCCCAATGAACCATGAGTCTAGGAGACTCGCATAGACGTGTAGGTGTTTATAGTGGATAAACACTGAACGGCTCACCGAAGATTCTAATGGATGGTACACACAACGTCAATAAGAATCTACGGGTTGAGTAACATAGTGGTCCTTTCGACTTGAGATCCCACTGTGGATGTATGAGACATCCTCCACACTTAGATGACAGTCACGTCACCGATCTATTAGAGATCAGACCTCCGCCTGTTCGTTGGGTGTGGATCGATCATCAGGATATCCTGTGTGTGTCAAGATAGAATCCGTCAGTTCTGTGTACAGAGCATAGGTAGTCCATATATAATTAGCAGTCTATTAAATCTGTGGCCACAGTATACTTCGGAAGTAAGTTCCGAGTGTTATTTAAAGATTTCTAATAGATACGTCGACGAGATAATACCTATAGAGATTTGACGTTTACATCTATATCTCTGGGATTATCTGGATACCTGTGACGAAGGGATTATACGTATGCAATGACCTCGACCTGTATGATTCATCTAGTTTATCAGTGATCGTCATAATCTACGGGTGGATAGATTATGGACACGAAATTGGATTTCGTGACGGATATACATGAATCTAGAGAGTCTCAATAATGAAATATACTCGTAGAGCACTAGAGCAACATTAATAAATAATATTGATTATTTATTAAGTCGTTTAAAAGGTTAAACGCAAGATACATGCTAAAGGGACCCGATAGTCATTTAGTTAATTATTGTGTATTTACATTTAATACTTGATTAATTTAAATACACATTAATTAAATAGTCAAATTGAGATATTTGACTAATATCCTAAATAAATATATGTATTTGATATTTAATGTAATATTATACATATATTTAATATATTTGTATTTAATTAATTAATTAATTATTTAATTGTAAATGATTAAATTATTAAAATATAAATATCTTAACTTAGGATATTTGAATTAAATGGCATGGTTGCCTTTGTTGACCAAGTGATAAATATCTAATAAAGTGTTTTTTAGATATTAATCAAGTTGATCAAATTTTTTTTAAATGAATTTGAAATGAAATTTTGGTATATATGTATACATAATTTCGGCCAAGACCCTTAATTAAATATAATGGTTATATTTTTGAGTTGCAATTGTTGACTTACTTTATTCATTAAATTGTTTGATGATTAAAGTTGCAAGTTGATAAGCAAAATTAAATGAAATAAAAAATATCATGATATTTTGTATATTTCTCCACCAATTTCGGCCAAGGCTTCTTTTGGAGGAGGTATATATTGTTTCATTTCATTTTAGGGTTTAAGGAGTTCATTTGATACCAAAATAAACATAAAAGAAGTTGAGAGAAAAGCTTGAAGCCTAAAGGAAGATGACTTGGAAAATTATGATTTTGTAAGTTATCTTTCAAAGTCTTCAACAGAAATTGTTTCTAACATGCTTAGCATCATTTGTGTTGCTTTTTTGTGTTCTCTCTCTTCTTATAGTTTGTGTTTTATTTGGTTGTGAACTTTGATGAAAGTGTTGAGCATGTATAATGGAGAAAGCTTGTGACTAGTGTAGTTATAAGTATTCTTTTAAGGTTTTGGAAACCTTGTTGCTAATCTAGAGTTGTTGACCCACTCTTAGATGACCTAGATTTGATCTTGAGTTGTTTCAATTGTGTTGAGACTTGGATTGGATGGAAGAATGATGATTGAAGTAATTGTTTTAACCAATTTGGGTCTAATTTGTCCAATTTGATGAAATTGAAAATTAGGGTTCATGACCAATTCCAAATTTGGGGATTTTCATATATGTTGTGTATTTGGATGTGTATATGATGCATATAAGTTTCATGTTCATTGGATTACATCTTGATGTGTTTTGATGCATGAAATGACAAAGTGCACACTTTGGCACCAAAGTGGTGGCATTCGGCCAAATGAAAGAAAATGGGGATTTATGTTGCCCTTGTGGTTTTTTGATGTTTGAACATGCTAAGTTCATCTTAGAAATGATTTAGAATCATTCAAAATTGATTTGATCAATTTCGGACTAAATGGACAAAGTACCAAGTGTAAGGGCAATTCGGTAAATTCACATAATATGATTTATTTGAATTTTTTATTTCATAATTTGATTATTGGATAATTAAATAATATGTTTATTTAATTAATCCGAGAAAAAGTTTTGAAATCGGAAAATTTTGATTTTCCACCGTTTCCGCTGCGTTACCCGGATTTAGCCCCTAAAACCCTACAAAATGGTATCAGAGCGAGTCTGATTCTAGGCCCCATAAATGATTAGCTTGTTTATTCAATGTTTAATCATGTTTTCTTGACTTTATATGCATGTTTTTAAATCTAATTTGATTAGATTTAGGGTGTATGACACTTAATGGAATATCCCCGCTTAATAAGGTTTTAAAGTACTAGTATTTGGAATACTTGTTTCTTGGTCCGTCTTGTCAATACGGTTTATAAATATCTTTTCGTTGACTAAATCCGAGACCGTGCCTCTGCTGTGAGGATGTAGCTGATAGAAATTTATTTATGCCGCGAATGTATATTAGATACTAGATAAATTCAAGCGAAAGCGGAATCCTGAACGTGCCCTAGCTGTCAGGGTTACGCAAGTAACTTGAGTTTATCATTGACAAGTTTAACCTTGGTACATCTCCTTGTGGGCCTGCCTTCGCAGCGACAACGATAAACGGCCAGGACCGGAACCTTGGAGTCACTAGTGAGTGATTGACAATTAGTTGTCTACCTGTGAATATACGTCGGCGAGACCGTGTCTCTCTGTGAGTCGAAATATATTCATGGGTCCCTCTCCCATTATGGAATTCGATTTAATTATTGAATTCTCGTCTTTCCGTTGGGGATTACGGCATTACGTAAAAATAGTGGGAGGCACTGCTAGTTTTCAAATATTCCATAACTTAGGCAGTGTATGTTATTATTGAAATTGCCGCTTGTTTGTTTCCTTATTCTCTATGTAGATAGAATTAAACTTTTATTTACTGCACACACATATATTTTGATATGTTATCTGACTAGACTCTTGGTTGCAGTTATTCTAGAATAGGTTCTAGATACTAATAGACTAGGATATTATTAGATTGTTCTAAACCATCGGGAATTGTTGTTCCGGTTTTCTTGAAAAATAAAGATGGTTAATGACTTAATTTCTAAGTCATGATAGATAATCTAGATAGATTCCCCTTTAGGATATAATACTTTAGAGACAATAGTTTCTTATGCAGTAAGATTGACTTGAATTAGTTCATGTCTCGAGATTCTTGACTGGCATTTAGAAGCCCTATTAGGTATTTGTTTATCTAGTAATGATGTTTCTAAGCTTTAATTACCTTTAGAGGTAATGTGTCTGACACAATTTGCTAATCAGTTATTTACAATTGTTGTGAATAGTTGAATGCAAATAGTAAAGCTAAAGAAAGGAGATGCATATATTTGTGTATAGAAAATATTGATTTTCACAAATACTACAACTATAGGTATTGGATACCAGATCTCTCGTCTAGTTATTTGAAATATTGGTTAACGATTGTTTTGATATTTGATATCGGAACTCGCGACTATTGGATGGTCACTTGTTCTTTATAATAATGTTACATATTTTATAATAACTAGTAGTGTCATTAACGTAAGATAAACATTAAGAAAAATTATTCGGTAAAGTAAATAATTTAGAACGGTGCTTTATATTTAATCACTTAAGCCTTGGATGGGTTCTATTCCGTATGGTAAATGATGGTTTGATACTAGATCACACCACACATCCTTATCCATTTAATGAATATTGTATTCAGGAAAGTGATTAAGATCTCGCTTTAACCAATGATTGTCATTGGACCACCAAATTTATTTAAACTGATACATTGGATGTATGTAGTTTAATAAATAATAATTTGCTTAAGGTAGTTTTTCTTTATTTCGTAACTGGTTGATGAATTGTCATAACTTAGTTACGTGTTTTCTGATTGAACACATATTAAAAGTCTTGAAAGTATCAAGAACTTTCAATATTTTCTGATGAACGTAGATTGAACATTTTTTTGACTTGTTCAAATATATTCAATCTAA
>SKCR01028220.1:0-55075 GCA_019454045.1 Zanthoxylum bungeanum
TTAGATAGAGTGACGCATGTGACACTGGCAACAGTCCATTCTTGGACTATCCATGTGAATCTCTTCAACACTTTTTCAATGTACGTGCTCTGGGAGAGTGCAAGCAGCTTTCTAGATCTATCACGATAGATCTTTATTCCTAGAATAAAGGCTACTTCTCTAGATCTTTCATGGAGAATTTTAATGAAAGCCAAGCTTTCACCGATGTTAACATGGGAATGTCATTGCCAATAAGCAATACATCATCAACGTAAAGGATAATGAATGTCAGTGCGCTCACACTAACCTTCTTATATACACAAGTATCATCCTCGTTTTGAACGAAATCATATTCTTTTATGATCTCATCAAAACGTTGGTTCCAAGAACGCGATGCTTGCTTCAATCCATAAATGAATCGATTTAACTTACAAACCTTGTTTGCAAGTCTTGGTATGACAAAATCGTCAGGCTGTTGCGTATAAACATCCTCCAAAAGGTTTCCGTTAAGGAAAGTGGTTTTGACGTCCATCTGCCATATCTCGTAATCGAAATATGCAGCAATAGCAACCATAATCCGAATGGATTTATCATGCGCAATAGGTGAAAAAGTTTCATCGTAATCGACACCATGTCATTGACGATACCCTTTCGCTACAAGCCTAGCTTTGTACGTTTGTACGTTGCCATCCATGTCAGTCTTCCTCTTGAAGACCCATTTGCAACCAATAGGCTTTACGCCTTCTGGTGCATCAACCAATGTCCAAACTTGGTTGGTGTACATGGAATCCATTTCGGAATTCATGGCATCTTGCCATAAACCGGAGTCGATAATTTGTATCGCTTCCTCATACGTAGCCGGCTCATCTTCCTCAATAAGATTAATATCCACATGAGGTGAGATCAGAAACCTATACCTCTCAGGTTATTTTCTGACTCTCTCCGACCTACGCGGTCCTTGTGTATTCGAAGATTATGGTGCAGTCTCATCCCTGATGGACTGTTCATATTCCGTTAAGGATTCTGTGCCAGGAACAGTATCACTCCGATTTTCATCGAGTTTTACTTTCCTCCCACTTATCACTGCATTTAGGAATGCCTTCTCAAGGAAAACCGCATGTAGAGCAACAAATACTTTGTTCTCTTGTGGGTGATAGAAGTAATATCCTTTGGTTTCCCTAGGATATCCTACAAATAGGCATTTATCCGATTTGGGTTCAAGTTTGGTACCTTCCAAACGTTTGACGTATGCCCAGCAACCCCAAATCTTCAGGAATGAGAAACATGTTTCTTTCCTGTCCATATTTCATACGGAGTCTTTGAAAAACTTTGACGGAACCTTATTCAAAATAAGTATTGCATTGTTCAATGCATATCCCCAGAAGGAAATAGGTAGCTCTGTGCGACTCATCATAGACCTTACCATGTCTAACAAAGTTCGGTTTCTCCATTCGGACACACCGTTTAATTGTGGTGTTCCAGGAGGAGTCCACTGTGAAAGAATACCATATTCTTTCAAGTAATCAAGAAACTTATTGCTTAAGTATTCGCCACCACGGTCCGACCGTAATGTCTTAATACTTTTGCCGGTAGTTTTTCTACTTCGTGTCGAAACTCTTTGAATTTCTCAAAGGTTTCCGACTTGTGTCTCATAAGATACACATAACCATAACGCGATGCATCATCGTAAAGGTTACGAAGTATTCACATCCACCTCTAGCCTGGCTAGACATGGGCCCACATACGTCACTATGAACGAGGGCTAACAGTTCGGTGGCACTTACACCTTTATCGCTAAAAGGTGATTTAGGCATCTTGCCTAATAAATAAAATTGCAGACGTCATATGAATTTGGATCAAATCCGTCCAAGTACCCACTCTTCGAAAGTGTGGATATACGTGTCTTGTTTATGTATCCCAGACGACAATGCCACATGTAAGTTTCATCTTTGTTACTTACTTTAAGCCTTTTGTTTGTTACATTATATGTTTGAGATTGATTCATATTCAAAATATAAAGACCATTATTTACATCAGCAGTGCAAATTTCCATATCATTTTATACATAAAACACCCAGTGTTTCTAAATACAAAAGTGTACCCACATTGGGCTAAATAGATACAGAAATAAATTATCTAGTCAAACTAGGTACATAATAACAGTCTATAAGTTTAAGTACATGCCCCGAGGACAGTTCCAAAACAAAAGTGCCAACGGCCAAAACAGCGACCCGTGTCCCATTTCCAACGCGGAGGTCAATCTCTCATGAGGCCAGTCTCCTGCTAATCTGCAGATCCTACACATCAGTACATATATGAGTTCCACAACCAGAATCAAAAATCCAATTTTTAAAACTAGTAGTAGACATGTTTATTTCTATAACAAACATACCTGAAGCCGGTGCCTTGCCCGCTTTGATTTCCTTCATGTGTGCCTTGTACTCGCGGCAGTCACGCTTCCAGTGACCCCGCTTCCCGCTCTGTAGACATACATCTTGGGATTTGTCCTTACCCTTCCCAGAAGGTTTTGACGATTTGGCCTTGCCTTTCTTCTTCTTTACACCTCCAGTCGCCTTGGGCCAAGCCCTCGGAGTTGAGATGTTGAAGCGAAGTGCGCCTCTCGTCTTGCTTGCCCTTTGAAGCTCTTTCTCTGCTTCACACAGAGTGGACATCAACTCTCCAAGAGTTTGTTCTTGGTTCATCATATTGTAGTTCATGATGAACCCACTCCAAGTGTTTGGCAAAGACTGCAAGATCAAATCTATAGAAGTCTTAGCCTAAAAAACGATGCCCATCTGTCCGAGCTGCTCAATGTCAGCAATCATCTGTGACACATGGTGCTCAACAGACATACCCTCTGACATGCGAGCGCGGAAGAACTTCTTCTGTAACTCATATCTTTGCGATCTAAGATTAGATCGGTGAAGATCATGCAACTTGCCATCATATCATATGGATCCAATCCTTATTTTGACGACGGAATTGCAGAGTCATAGCAGGAAACATTACCGATTGAGCAGTCGCGTTGTCATCGCTATGAGTCTTCCAAAGCTCTAGCTCAAGCAACTGATCAGGTCGGGGCTTAGGCCCAATAGGTCTCTCTATGGGTAGAGTAACTTCTCGGATCCCAGAACAATCTGAGATTCATATCCCAGTCATGAAATTTTGTGCCATTAAAGACATTATCGCCTAAGACAATATCCCTAATGCTTAACTTTCCAGTCATCTTAACCGCAATAGTCTAACTATTCGATTAACGATGTATGGGTACAGTCTAACTGTTACAAGAAAAATAATAATATATTAGTCCAACTAATAAAATAATTGACGAAATAATTTGAAAGCGCGTAAAGCTAAGTATTTGAACGAAATTGCAAATTCAATACTAGCCTCCCACTATTTTTCGGCGAGCCTCTAACCCTCTGTTGAGTACTTGGGAAACCTAGTTTCCTAGTGGGCTAGGATCCCGTTATATAACACACAACCTTGACTTTGGCCAACAGGCTGTATGATATTTAACTATGTAGATCTCTAAGATCAATTGGATCTCATCCAATTCCTAGATCCGGTAGGTGGACCTCCAAGTCCGAAACATATATACAATATATATGCCAATATATCCAATATATTTTCCTAACCATTTCCTATGAATCAACTAAGCCTTGGCTTTAGCACAACAAGCTTAATGATTCCAGTTAAGCGGAATCCATTGACTTTGGAAATCTTCGTAATCGATGTCGATGGACAAGAAGTGATATTGACTTTGGCCAACAAATCACAACTTGGAAAAGACATACGATATGGAACAAAGCCTTCATGATTCAAAAACATCCGCGATGGACAAAGGTATTGACTTTGGCCAACAAACCAGTGCCAATCTTGGATCTTGAGTAAGAATCACTCAATGGAATGAAACCACTTAATATTTTTTTGTTTAAACCCTCAATAAATAGCTTCGTGGACTGATACTGTCTCATATCATTCCACGAAGGATAAATCATTAAATATCCCTAGTCAGAGTATTATCGAGATTGGACATCGATAAATACGTAAAAGACTAGTATTACACTTGTGCACGTTGTGAAGGCACAACAACATAGTTCTCATATATTTGGGTATAGAATACTCATGCAAGTATAATAGGAGTTTGTGTTTTACCGATGGTACGGGAAACAGCTTCACTCTGGATAGACCCCTGCGGAATCCTATTGGTAGTATGACTATGTGTCTATGGGAGTCTGCAATCAGGGTAGGTGTATTTGGTCTTAACTTGAGACTTGCACCGCTAATACTTACGACAATCAATATACTTTGGTTGAGGTCGTCCAGGGCTTTAACCGGTTCTATGTACGCCAATTCTGGGTATATTGAGAATCGTATTGTATTGGGTGTGATGTTAAGACGGAAGTATCACTCCAGTCATATGGAGATGATGGTCACATAGGATACGAAACGCGTTCTCTTAAATGCTCGAGCTATCGGGATATTATGACTAGGTCATGTATATCCGATTATAGAGACTAGTTGCAAGACATCCGATATGTGCTTCGTACGAGGCAGACACAATTCCAGCCCCAGGCCTAGCACGTGAACATCCGATACTGGATCGACATACACAATACTACGGTATACTACGCTTGATATAGATCACATATTCATGTTAGGATATATCTGGAGAATTGGGTAGGCATGGCGCTTTGCTAGAAGCCAACTTTGTCTTGTAAATCGGTACAAACGTAGTACGAGGTACTTACGTGTTCAGATAGTCCGACGACCGTATTTACTACCAACATATCCGGGGATTTCATGGGTCGCTTCCCAAAGATTCACCGATGATTTATGACTCGCACTTTATTAATATGGGATTAATTAGAAGATAGAGAAAATTAATCTGGGATTAATTACAAAGATATTTTATCTGGGATAAAATATTAATTAAAAGAGAGAGAACGATTAATTTGGAATTAATCGATAAAATAATATATTTGATATATTATTAGAAATTGGATTTCGACGCGGAATTAAAATTAGATTTTAATTCGGGCGAACGAATTATTTTAGAATTAATTCGTTAGCGATGTGAATAGTGATTTCGCTAGGCGTAATCGTTTAATTACGTCGCGACGTAAAATTTTTTAATTTGGAATTAGCGAACCCGAGCCCGGGATTATTTGCGAGCGCATTCGCATTTTGAATTCGAGTGCGGCACGCAAGTCAAATCGTGCGTCAAATCCTTAGTCACATCAAGCGTCAAATCAAATGTCACTTTGAGTGATGTGACAAGTTGTGACTTGATTTGATTGATTGATGTAGTAGGTGAAAAGCATTATTGTTTTTTGCTTTTGACTTTTGGTTTTTTGAATTTTGGAAAATTGAAAAAGTGGTAAATGGTTTAATTTACTTTTTGGAAAATATATAAACCATAATTCATTTTTTCTTTTCCTAACTCTCTCTCCACTTTCACGGTTTCTAGGAAACCTTTCTTCCCTCCATTTTCTCTTCTCCCTCTCACGGCTCACTGCCGATTTCTTCCTCAAATTTCTGGTTTGGCCGAAAATAAAGGAAGATGAAGAAGTGCTAGCACACCTTGAGTTATACATAGGTGATAGGGAAACTAACACATGATCTTGGAATCAATTTTGGAGCTTGAAGCTTGGAGCTTCCATGGTGTCTCCCATGGCCGAATCTTGGAGGACTTTCACAGCCCAAAATCGAGCACCACTGCAGTTCAAAGAGACCAAAACCGAGCTTCATGGAGGAGGCCAAGTGGTTTTGTTCTTCGCATCTCAACCGTTCAATGTGAGTATGTATTCCGCCTTACTTCTTTGATGTATTCATGCAAATTTCTTGCTTGATTTCATGAATCTTGGGACCTAATTAGAAACCAACAATGATATCTATGAGCTTTGATCAAGCAAGAAAAAGTTAGGGTTTGAAATTGGGTAAAATCAATTGAATCATGATTTGGTTGAATTGATTTATTAAGTATGCTTGTATGTTGATTAATTGAAGTTGTGTATGTTCAATTTCATGAAATTGGATTGGATCCATTTTTCCCCAAATTTTTGGGCATGACCGAAATTGAGACCCTAATATCTTGGTGATTTTTTGTTTGTTTGATCATTGGATGACTTAAAACAATAGGGTAATGTTGTTTTGAAGTTCAATTGGATTGAATTTTGATTTGGAACATTTTCCCTTAAAAGTAGGCTTGGCCGAATTCAAGTAACATGAAAATCATTGTGATTTTTTTTGTTTTGATTCATTGGATGAGTTGAATTGCTTTGGGAAATGATGATTGTGGATTCAATTGGATTGAAACCGAATCGGATTGAAAAAACCCATAATTGCCGAGACTTTAAGCATGTAAATTGGGTTTGATTTTGATTGAATTATGTTGGACACTATTTGTTGTTAAAGTGCATGATTAATTATGCTAATTGATGTTTTAGAAATATTAATTGGGTGGTTAATTATGTATTACACTTAGGTTAATTAATTATGGAATTTGGAATTTTATAAATTAATTAATTGGGCTTGTTTTTGGAATTTGGGCCTTAAATGTTGTAATTACGCTTTTGGGCTTGGTTTTACCAAGTTAGGTTTAGGCCAATTTGGTTGGATCCAATTGGGCCCAAAACCGCATCCAAAAGGTCCAATTATGACTTAATGGACCTTAATTATTTAATTGGGCCTAATGGACCAATATTGATTTATGGGCTTATGGGGTAAATCCCGGATTGGACTTTGGTTATCGGTTTGACCCGAGTTG
The DNA here is from genome assembly GCA_019454045.1 of Zanthoxylum bungeanum. Taxonomy (NCBI): domain Eukaryota; kingdom Viridiplantae; phylum Streptophyta; class Magnoliopsida; order Sapindales; family Rutaceae; genus Zanthoxylum; species Zanthoxylum bungeanum. The sequence goes on from SKCR01028220.1 coordinate 6,752, forward strand.
ACCAAAAGTCCACGCCTTATAGAAATTAATTAAAAGCCCATTGGACTTTAATTAAATAAACATTAGATGTTAATCGGGCTTAGAGACCCGCAACGATTGAATTTGGAATTTAAATCGTAAAGGTTCGTTAGTAAAAGTGTAATATTTAATTTGGAATTAAATAATGAATTAGAATTAAATGTGTATTAAATTGGATTTAACTATGTAGTTTAATTTAATTCAAGAATTGTACTTTAAGTATTTATTCGCAAAACGAGTTTGACTCGAGCAAAAATCAAATCGTAGTTTGAACATTGGATGATCACTAATTATCAGATTAATTAATTGGATTAGATTGATTGATAACATGATTGTATGAATACATGGTTGCGATGCATGAATAATGTATATCGGATGGATATTAGATGGATGGGGCAATTTTAGAAATTGTTGTAATAAATTTGATTTATTAATTGGACCTGCGTGTCCAGCCTTATCACCTCTATACTCTTTGTATTCTCTTCTCATCTATTCCCCTCAATGTAAATGAGGTTTCTTTAAAAGTGTAGTGTAACGGGTAGAAGTAAATACATGTGCTAGTTGGAGAGAGAAAATGAGAGATTTTATCTAGGATCAATGTAAAGTATCCATCCGCATATCATTATTATTTTTCATACGCGCTTTATTATGTGTTTAGAATGTATGTTTAAGGGTGTATGATGATGAGACCTTAACAAAGATAATAAATTGGTTGCCAATTTGCACTCGAAAAACCCTCGATCAATATTAAGCGTCTTTCCTTCCATTGAGTGATTCTCACTCAAGATCCGAGACGGCATTGGTTTGTTGGCCAAAGTCAAGGCCTTTGTTTGTCGAAGATGTGTTTGAATCACAAAGGTTTTGTTCCATATTGGTGTCTTGTCCAAGTTGTGGTTTGTTGGCCAAAGTCAAGACCACTTCTTGTCCATCGACATTGATTACGAAGCTTTCCATGGTCAATGGGTCGCGCTTGACTGGGATCACTAAGTTTGTTGTGCCAAAGCCAAGGCTTAGTTGATTCAGAGGAAAAATGTTAGGTAATACATTGGATGTATTGGCATAGATAAGATATATGTTTTGGGCTTGGACGTCCCCCTACCGGATCTAGGAATTGGATTGGATCCAATTGATCTTAGAGATCTACCTAGTTAATTATCATACAATTTGTTGGACAAAGTCAAGATTGTGTGATATTTAACGGGATCCTAGCTCACTAGGAAACACGGTTTCCCGAGTACTCGACAGAGGGTTAGAGGCTCGCCGAAAAATAGTGGGAGGCAAGAATTGAATTTGCAATATTCGTTTAATTACTTGCCATACGCGCTCAATCACAAATTATTTCGTCGTTAAATTAAATGTTAGTTGGACTAATATTTAAATTGTTGTTTTAATAAACAGTTGGACTGTATTATAGTTTATTATATAATTGGATTATAGTAATCAATATATTTGAATTAATTAATTTCGATTTACAGTTGATTTTATAATTGGATTATAGTAATCAATGTAATTGAGGTTAATAATTTAAATTATATTTGATTGTATAGTTGGACTATAATAATCAATATAATACAAAGTACCACAAATCGTTGATTAAATAGTTGGACTATTAGAATCAAGATAATATTGAAAGATTGGCATTTAAAACATAATCCTGGGGAAAATGTGTTTAAATGGTTTAATTTTCAAATTGGGAATAATTTCAGGATGGTCCTGGAAAAATAATAAGTTAGTTTATTTGATAAAATAACGTATTAAGCCTAAGCCCGGAGTTAAGCAAATAGTAGAGAATAATCTTTGGAAGATTTATGTAATGATAACTTAAGTGCTTAATCCATTATGCTTGTCGCAGTAGACTCCTTAATTTCTGAATCAGAACTAAGGATTAGATCCTTAAAGTATGATAAATGAAATTGAAGGATTTTCATGGATCCATTTTAGATCTTTGAAATACTAAATTGTAATAAATAATTCTTGGAGAATTAATGACTATTCTCAAGGAGACAAAGTCAAAGTTTGCAATTAGGCAAATAGCGCAAGGCGCACCTCACTTCGATATTCTAGAAACCGAGGCTTGGCCGAAGGCTACTGGAATGTTGAAAAGGGCAAAGGCAAAATCATTATAATCTTCTAGGAAGATAAAAGGACATATCCTAAGAAGTAATTGAAGACGAGCAAGGCTCTGACTTCAAAAATGATTGTCATAATTATGTTCACAGCTAGTATTAAAATTAGATTTTAAATACTTAGTGTGGTACATAAAATATATGTATTGATATTCAGAATCTGTTTTGAACAGGATACTGACTTCAATTGAGATTTATCTGCGAATTGAAAACGGGACGAAAGTCGCTGCTTTAACCATAGATACCTGAATTTAGGAACTACTTTCGGGTATGTACCTAAATTAAGAAACTGTTATAATGTAACTAGTTTGACTAGATACATTATCTCTATATCAGTGTTTGACCCGCTGTGGGTGATCCTTTATATTCTAGAACACTAAAGTGTTTTATTATATAAAGATGATATTGAGATAAACACACTAGATGGAAATAACAGAATTTATATTTTGAATATAAATAATATCTCAAATATATCACATGACAAATAAATAGCTCAAACTGATTTGATCAGTTAAGAAACTAATTGTGGCATAGTTGTCAGGGACACTATTAAACAAGAATCGTATATCCACACTTTCGAAGAGTGGGTACTAGGACTGATTTGATTCTATTCAAATAAAGTCTACGAATCTAGTTTATTGGGCAAAGTGCCTAAAACACTATTTACTTGGTAAAAGTGCTAGTGCCACCGATCTGTTAGTCCAAATTAATAGTGAAGCAAGTGGGCCCATGTCTAGCTAGGCTAGATGTGGATATGAATATTTCGTGACCTATACGGATGTGGCATCGCGTTATGGTTATGTGTTTCTTTTGAAACACAAATTGGAAACTTTCACAGTTTCGACACGAAATAGACAAACAGATCGGCTAAAGTATTAAACCGTCACGGTCAGACCGTAATGGAAAATACTTAAGCAATAAGTTTCTTGTATACCTGAAAGAGTATAGTATTCTTTCAATGAGGACTCCTCACGGAACACGTCAGTTCGACGGTGTGTCCGAACAGGATTAACCGAATTTTGTTAGACATGATAAGGTTAATCACGAGTCGCTCTGAGCTACCATTTCCTTCAACGGATAAACTTTAACCAGTGCAAGAACTTATTTTGAATAAGGTTCCATAATATCTGTTTGACAGATCTCATATTAGATACGAACGGGAAAAGAAACCGGGTTTCAAATTCCTGTTAGATTTGGGTATGCTAGGCATATATATTTGGATGATACCAAACTAAAACCCAAATTGGATAAGTGCCAAATGTAGGTTATCCTAGGGATACCATAAGTATTGTACTTATACACCTCACATGAGAATAATTAGATTATTGCTCACCATGCGGTTTTCCTAAGAGGAATACTGATATGCAGTGCCAAGTGGGAGGATATTATAACTCGATGAAAATTGGAGTAATACTGTTCAAGGCACCGAATCTTAATGGAACATAAATAGTTCATCAAAGATGAGACTATTACCAATAATCTTCAAATACACAAGAACCACATAGGTCAGAGAGAGTCAGAAAATAACCTGGGGTATGGGTTTCTGATCTCACCTCATAAAGATTTCTATCTTATTGAGGAATACCGACTGACTACGTATGAGGAAGTAATACAAGGTATCGACTCCCTATTATGGCAAAGTGCCATACAATCCGAAATGGATTCCATGTATATCAACCAGTTTGGATACTAGTTGATGTACCACAAGGCATTGTGCCTACTGGTACTATAAGTCTTCAAGGAAGACATACATGGATGGCAACATACCAACGTATAAAGCTAGGCTTTCCGCTGACGAAAGCCTTTCCTCAGCAATTTGAGCCAACAGCACATAGTTCGGGTGTCAGAGACTCAAGTGACTGGCTATAGGCCAAGTGAGAGATTGTTGGACAATTATGACCCATAGCGTCACTATTTGTACAGATCATGGTGTTGTTGTACAAATTAACTATGTGACAAAGGAGATTGCACTCTTATCATTTGTGATTAGATCACCTAGATGTATAAATGATGAGAGGTCCCTGTGATTTGTTCCTGGATGGAGAATGATATGAGACAGTATCAGTCCACGAAGGATAAATCATTAAATATCCCTAGTCAGAGTATTATCGAGATTGGACATCGATAAATACGTAAAAGACTAGTATTACACTTGTGCACGTTGTGAGGGCACAACAGCATAGTTCTCATATATTTAGGTATAGGATACTCATGCAAGTGTAATAGGAGGTTGTGTTTTACCGATGGTATGGGAAACAGCTTCGCTCTGGATAGACCCCTGCGGAATCCCATTGGTAGTATGACTATGTGTCTATGGGAGTCTGCAATTAGGGTAGGTGTATTTGGTCTTAACCTGAGACTTGCACCGCTAATACTTACGACAATCAATATACTTTGGTTGAGGTCGTCCAGGGCTTTAACCGGTTCTGTGTACGCCAATTCTGGGTATATTGAGAATCGTAGTGTGTTGGGTGTGATGTTAAGACGGAAGTATCACTCCAGTCATATGGAGATGATGGTCACATAGGATACGAAACTCGTTCTCTTAAATGCTCGAGCTATTAGGATATTATGACTAGGTCGTGTATATCCGATTATAGAGACTAGTTGCCAGACATCCGATATGTGCTTTGTACGGGCCATACACAATTCCAGCCCTAGGCCTAGCACGTGAACATCCGATACTGGATCGACATACACAATACTACGGTATACTACGCTTGATATAGATCACATATTCATGTAAGGATATTTCTGGAGAATTGGGTAGGCATGGTGCTTTGCTAGAAGCCAACCTTGTCTTGTAAATCGGTACAAACGTAGTACGAGGTACTTACGTGTTCGGATAGTCCGACGACCGTATTTACTATCAACATATCCGGGGATCTCATGGGTCGCTTCCCAAAGATTCACCGATGATGTATGACTCGCACTTTATTAATCTGGGATTAATTAGAAGAGAGAGAAAATTAATCTGGGATTAATTAAGGAGATATTTTATCTGGGATAAAATATTAATTAATAGAGAGAGAACGATTAATTTGGAATTAATCGATAAAATAATATATTTGATATATTATTAGAAATTGGATTTCGACGCGGAATTAAAATTATATTTTAATTCGGGCGAACGAATTAATTTAGAATTAATTCGTTAGCGATGTGAATAGTGATTTCGCTAGGCGTAATCGTTTAATTGCGTCGCGACGGAAAATTCGTTAATTTGGAATTAGCGAACCCTAGCCTGGGATTATTTGCGAGCGCATTCGCATTTCAAATTCGAGTGCGGCACGCAAGTCAAATCGTGCGTCAAATCGTTAGTCACATCAAGCGTCAAATCAAATGTCACTTTGAGTGATGTGACAAGTTGTCACTTGATTTGATTGATGGATGTAGTAGTTGAAAAGCATTATTGCTTTTTGCTTTTGACTTTTGCTTTAAGAAATTAATTGAAAGCCCATTGTACTTTAATTAAACATAATCGTGAGGGAGAGAGAGAGTGCAAGACTTGTGTTTTTGTTTCTAAAACAATTACTAAAGTTATTCACATAATTTGGTATATCATTTTTCCAAAAAGGAATAAAGTAAATTGGAGGGAAAATGACATTCGATGCCTTCAACAACTCCCATCATAAATAGTGACTGGTTGTCAATCACAAAAAATGTGACATGACTTCCATCACTAAAGTGACAGGCGATGTGACTTGCGATGTGACTTGTGGGCCGCACTTTAATTGAAAATACGAGTGGGCCCGCAAACACATTCCGGGCTTGGGTTCGTTAATTCAGAATTAACGAACTTTCCGTTGTGACGTAATTAAATCAAATTTAATTAAATAATTATGCCTAGCAAAATTACTATTTATGTCGCTCGCGAATTAATTCTAAATTAATTCATTAGCCCGAATTAAAATCCAATTTTAATTCCGCGTCGAAATATAATATCGTTTAATATATCGAATATATTATTTTATTGATTAATTCCAAATTAATTGTTATTTCTCTTCAAATAGTATTTTATCCTAGATAAAATCTCTCCGTAATTAATCCCAGATTAATTATGCTCGAATCATACGTCATCGGTGAATCTTCGGAAGGCGACCCAAGAGATCCCTGGATATGTTGGAAGTAAATCCGGTCGTCGGACTATCCGAACACGTACGTACCTCGTACTATGTTTTTATCAATTTACGAGACATGGTTGGCTTCTAGCAAAGCACCGTGCCTACCCAATTCTCCAGAAATATTCTTAAAGGAATATTTAATCTATATCAGGCGTAGTATACGTAGTATTGCGTATTGCGATCCAGTATCGGATGTCCCATGCAAGGCCTGGGGCTGGAATAGTGTCTGCCCTGTACGAAGCATATATCGGACTACAAGCAACTAGTCTCTTTAATCGGATAATCATGACCTTGTCATATTATCCCGATGGTTGCAACCAATTTAAAGTACCAGTTTTGTATCCCTGCGTGATCATCATCTCCATATGACTGAAGTGATACTTACATCTTGACATCACACCCAATACACTACGATTCTCAATAAACCCAGAAGAGGCGTACACAGAACCTGTTAAAGTCCTGGACGACCAAAACCAAAGCGTATTGATTGTCGCAAGTACTAGCGATGCAAGTCTCAGGTTAAGACCAAATACACCTACCCTGATGCGGATTCCCATAGACACATAGTCATAATACCAATGGGATTCCGCGGGGTCTATCCAGAGCGAAGCTGTTTCCGTACCATCGGTAAACACAACCTCCTATCACACTTGCATAAGTATCCAATACTTAAATATATGAGAACTATGATGTTACGCTTCAATAACACGCACAAGTGCAATACTAGTCTATTCCGTATTATCGATGTCCAGTCTCGATAATACTACGACTAGGGATATTTAATGATTAAACCTTTATGGATTGATACTGTCTCATATCTTATAATCCGGAACTAATCATAAGGATTTTTATCTTTTATATATTTAAGTAATCAAATTACAAAATGATAAAATACAATTTCATTGCTACATAGTTAATTTGTACAAAAACCACAATGTCTTTTACAAATAGTGACGCTATAGGTCATAATTGTCTAACTGTATTAATTCAAATTCAAGCAGCATCTTTAAAAACACTTGAGAATCAAATGAGACAATCGGCCAATGCTCAGAGTTACAGACCGCAAGGTAACCTTCCTAGTAACACATAACCAAATCCAAGAAACATGGGGAAGGAGCAATGTCATGCAATCACTTTGAAAAGCGGTACTGAAATCAACAAAGATGTTGGAGTCAAGGCAACTGCTAAGGACATTCCAATAGAAAGCAGCGTAGCAGATCCACAGATGGAGGACAAATAGGCAAAATAAAATGATCGAGAAAGATTCACTTCATCTCCACATTTTCCACATAATCTCCAGAAACATAAACTAGACAAACAATTTGCTCGATTCTTAGAGATCTTCAAAAAGCTGCATATCAACATTCCATTTGCAGAAGCGTTGGAGCAAATGCCCAGTTATGTCAAATTTATGAAAGATATTCTGTCACGAAAGCGAAGATTAGGAGATTACGAGACAGTAGCATTGACAGAAGAATGCAGCGCCATTATTCAGAGGAAGCTTCCCCCAAAGTTGAAAGATCCTGACAGTTTCACCATCACTTACACCATATGAGAACATAACTTCGGTAAGGCTTTGTGTGATTTAGGTGCTAGTATTAACTTGACGCCTTGGAGAAGCAAAGCCTACATCAATCTCTTTGCAACTTGTTGATGGAACGATCACATTTCTGAGAGGTGTAGTTAAAGATGTGCTTGTTAAAGTCGACAAATTCATTTTGCCAGCAGATTTTATTGTCCTTGACATGGAGGAATACGAAGACGTGCCCATCATCATTGGGAGACCATTTTTGGCTACAGGTCGAACCATTATTGATGTACAAAAAGGTGAACTAATCATGAGGGTACAAGAACAAAAAGCAACATTCAATGTTTTCAAAGCCATGGAATTCCCAAATGACGAAAAGAAAGAGAAATATTTTAGACTTGATGTGATATATAGTACCGTCCAAAACTCTGATAAAATTCAAAGTTCCACTAACAAACTTAAAGCATGCCATCTACCTGTGAAGCTTGAACATAAAGCGTACTACGCACTGAAGAAGTTAAATCTTTAAATACAAGCAACAAGAGAGAAACGGCTCCACCAACTCAATGAATTGGAGGAATTTCACATACAGCCTTTTGAGAATGCCAAACTATACAAAGAGAAGGCCAAGAAGAAACATGATCAGAAGATAGTGCGCATACAAGTGGAACTAGGGCAGCGGGTAATATTAAACAAATCAAAGTTGAAACTTTTCCATGAGAAGTTAAAATCACGGTGTTTAGGTCCATTCTTAATCAACCAAGTTTTACCATATGGAGTTGTTGAGTTACATGATCCCAACTTTAATAAAACATTCAAAGTTAAAAGCAAACATGTCAAGCACTACTGGGGAGAATCATTGGAGTGACAAAAAGAAAGTGTCACACTTTCAGATCCAACATAATGTTCGGGAAATCATGTCTAGCGAACGACGTTAAACTTAGCACTAGCAGGGAGGCAACCCATGTAATTTGTGTATATATTGAGATTTTGTGTGTTTTATTTTTGTGCGTTTAATTTTTTAGGTAAAGTCACAAGCAAGATGGAATACGTTCTCGTAAATCTTCACAAGCAATTTCCTTCTCTCCCTCAAAACTCTCTAATGAAAGTCTACAAAGCTCGCATGGAACGAATGAGGCTTCTGATGATCAAAGGTATTCCTAATGACATTCGTCGGATTATTGAAGCACAGGTCCGATTGGCAGGTGAGTCATTTGACTCTTTTGTTTCATTTCTGCCTGGTTTAGGAAGAAGCACCTATGGTAAGAAAAGAAGAGCTAAAAGATTAGGTGTTTGCTATAAATGTGCACGCATGACATGTAATACTCGTTGTCGTTTTATAGGAATTGTGTCTGATAACCGCGAAGATAAAATTAAATTCATTAGGGATGGCATGAGTAAGGAGTCTTGAGATGACATATCATTGACTCTTGAGACGCATCCTAGTGGATATGTGTATCACGCAATTCACATGTTACATATACAGTTCCGAAAAGAAAGACAATAATTAAGTATCGGGAATCTGACTTTAAAAGACCATGTTCACCAATTTATAAGAAAATTGGATGTGAAGCTTGTCCCTGACGCATAGATGTCAATCAAGCCGTTACTTCTTGTAAATATTATTATCTCTTTGTCTTTAACTAATAATTGTAATTTATTTTATTTTATTTTCTTCGACAGGATCCAGACTTTTTGACTTTCACGATTTATTTTACTTTTTAGCTAATAATTGTCATTTGACAGGTACTAGTACTATTATTACTCACCCTTTTCAGGATCTATAAATTGAGCTCGTCATTGCACTCTTGAAGACATCCAGATTTGAGAAAGAAATTAAAAAAAAATGGAAGCAACTTCAAGAAGATGAGTTGTTAACATCTGTGTGTTTTACGGTAATAGTGCTGGTTCTAAACCAGAATTCGCTGAGGCAGCACAAGAATTGGGTAGAGTCATAGCTGAGAGGAATATGCACTTAGTATATGGCGGTGGCAATCTTAGACTAATGAGGTACGTTTCAAAGGCCGTACAGGAAAGAGGTAGTCAAGTTCTGGGAATCATCCCAAAACTTTGGCAGAGGCAAATCTTACAGGAGCATCAAACAGAGATGAATGCATTGTGCTAGATATGTCTGAACGACTTGTTGAAATAATTAACCGTACTGATGCTTTTATTGCTTTGCCAGGTGGCTTGGGCACGATTGAGGAAATTTTCACAATGCTATCTTGGGCGAACTTGAACATACACTAGAAACCAATTGGACTGTTTAATGTTGATGGATTTTATGACTTTCTTTGTGTGTTTCTTGATGATGCCCGAAGAAATGGATTCCTTTCAAAACCTTTAAAAGATATCCTCTACACTGCCAGAACAACCCATGATTTAATTGACCAACTTTTAGCCTTTGAACCACAAATTGACCCCATCATTTCTAAGATAAACTGGTCTGATAATGATTGTGGTAAGAAATGTCGGATAAATCTGGATCTTAACCTTTAGTTGTCTTTTTAATTCCACACTAATCAGGTACTGTTTTCTATTATCTTCTTCTACTTTTTAGACATTGGGGACAATGTCTCAATTAGGTTTGGGGGAGGGGAATAGTTAACTAGAATCTTGTTTTTATTTTTCGTTATGTTATTTTTATTTGATTTTTAGTCAAAAATTTTCAAAATTTTTTTAAAAAATAATTTTTATTTGATTTCTGTGTTTTTAATTTGACTAACCAGGTGGACTGGTGTTTGAGATAGCTGTGTAAGGAATTTCCACTCCTGAGACGTATCTCAACCTATTTCGTAATAAGTTAATTTTTGTTTACTTCCTTTTGAATTGTTTAATTCGTGAATTCTCCATAATACTGACTAAATTGGATCTTCATATGCTCAGTTGACATGTATTATCAATATGCATGGTAATATATGGCCATGAGTTGTAAGTGAAAAGTTTGTAATATTCAGTGCTTTAGTTTAATTGGAGGAAGCATCTAAAAGCGATGGAATAATATATATATATATATATATATATTATATATATATATATATATATATATATATATATTATATATATATATATTGTGTATATTAATAAAAAATTTCTACATAGTAACCGGGCATCTTGCCTCAGGAAGCAGAGATTGTTCGCATCAAACGGTCGAACTTTTAACATCTGAGATCCGAGTAATTAAGTTCCTAGGGGTGTTTTAACACCTAGTGTCCTAAAGTCAACTTACTTGGGAGTCACTGGCCTAAAGCTTGCTACATGGATTAAAGATGTAAAATTAAAAAAAAATTAAAAAAAAATAAACATCTGAGATCCGAGTAATTAAGTCCGTAGGGTTGTCTTAACAAATAGTGCCTTAAAGCCAACTGGCTTGGGAGTCACTGGCCCAAAACTCGCTACATGGATTAAAGATGTTATATAAAAAAATAAAAATAAAAATAAAAAATCCATCTATAAAAAGGTGTGAATTCTGATATAACTTTAGGACAAAAATATTACTCTATTTTCAACTACACTTATGAATATTGTGGGCACAATGATTTGATTAATACCTTGTTGGTTGTGTATAAGGAGAATGGTAAAAATAATCGGAGAATTTACTTATTTGGTAATTTAGAAAGAAAGATACAACTATTAACTTGGATAATAGTTTCACTTGTTTAGTCACTAACTTGTTTGATCTTTTTGCTTTTGTGTGCATTTGATTGACATTTGTGGGTATCGTCACTGTAAGCCCTCACGAGACTACAACTCGTCCACTAGGGACACCTAGGGGTTTAAAGGCTTGTTGCATACGCTAAATGCAACTGTGATCCCTACGACAGTAGCACCGTTTAAATTTAATTATTTATTGCATTTTATTTTGTTGTCTTGCTTGAGGACTAGTAAAATGTTAGGTCTGGGGGTGTGATGAGTGGAAAATATATCAATATTTATCACCTCATTTACTTAATATTTTGTATAGTTTCTCGCGTTTTATGAACGTTTTGATGTGTTTTAGTTTATTTTGCTAATAAAATAAAATCGGGACTTAATGAAATCAATCAAGACGAAATATGGAACAAATAAGGGCAAAAACTGGACTTGATATTTTGATTTTGGAGATTGGAAACTTGAAATGACGTTCTAACGAAGTACAATTTCGGAAATCTCAACTTTGCGCAATTGTCGTATTTTGGCCACAACTCTTTATTCCGATATCAGATTAAGGTGATTCAGGTTCTAGATTAAAGAAAACTCAAATATCTACAACTTTAAAGTTCATAAGAGTTTCGAATTCTGAAGTGTTCATCACCGAAATTGATGAAAAATCTGGAAGTGTGTTATGTGTAATTATTAAAGTCAATTTCAAAAATAAAAAAATAAAAAAATTGAAATTGTTAAACTTCCACCAAACATGCTTGCATGTTTGGTGGAGGATTTGGTGCCATGTTTGGTGGAGAAATTAGTGGAGAAATTGGTGGAAGCCTTTATATTTGCCTATAAATACCAAGCTAAACTTTGTAAATTTTTCATGCTTTCTTTAGAGGATTTCTCCATGAAAACCTAAAATAAAGTGTATTGCATGTTTATTTAAGTTTTCTTGTATTTTCTCTTTATTTATTTAATAATTTTTTATGTGTTTTTAATTATATCATGAGTAGATAATCTCTTTTTGCTGGAGTATGAGTGAAACGTTTAATGTAATAATTTAGATTTACTCCATTAATTTAAATAAGTAAATTGAATTAATTATTTACCTCCTATATGGATGGTTTTACATTATTGGACTTAGTTTCCGCCTAAATAGTCGATTTAGGTGCTAACCTTGTTACCGCCTACATGGTCGGTTTATATGACTTTGTTACCGCCTATATGGTCGGTTGGACTTTGGACAAATGACATTCACCGCCTATATGGTAGGTTTTAATATAATTAATTCAAAAATTGATTAATTGATAAGAGAGTAATTTATATTTGAAGTATTAAAAGTGAAACCCCTAGCTCCAACATTTTCTTTTATTGTTGTAATTTTCTTTACTTTTTTAATTTTTTGTTATGGTATTCTGTTTAACTATGCATTTTGTAATTTTAGGTATGTTTTGTAACTAAACATATTATCTAGGGATGTGATGAATTCCAATATCATTGGTTTATAAAGTTTGTTATTTTATGTCTTGGGTAATATAAAGATTTATTTATTGAGTCTTAAACTTAATGCTTCTTGTTAACTGGCCACTAATAAGATTGATTTAGTAAACTTAAAATGAACTTGGAAAAGAGATTTTAGGTTTAGCCTTAGACTCAATAGCTCACGATCTCACCTCGGGGCAAATGAATCTTAGGTAGATTTCCTTACAAGATAGGAATATACCTGTCGGGCGGGGGTAGCCATAATTAGAACTTAATCTTAATGAATTCAGGTAACTTGGTTAACATATGAATAAGTTAATTGGGTTACTTTGGGTGTTTGCATCTAACCATCGGAAGATGCTTTTGCATATCTTCGTGTTCCAGGTTCATAAACCGATATATTGCACAAACATGAGATAATCACTTCATCTTTAAAAGATATTAGAAGGATTCACAACCCTGAATATTTTCATATCATTGTTTAAAACTTAAAATCTACATTTGATTTGTTTTAATTACTTGTCTTTAGTTTAAAATCATCAACCAATAAAAAATCAATCAATTAGATACTCGTAGATTTTTAGCATCACAAATTAATAGCTTTGGTATTAAGTCCTCGTGGGATCGATACATTTTATACTATTTGAGCGATACGTGCGCTTGCGTAACGTGTGTGTTTACCACCGATCACTTGCGCCTGCATTTTATACTAAAGAAAAGGACAAAAAACAACATGACTGTAATACCTTTTTTTTTAAAGTTGGTAACCCCATTGCTAAACTATCGGATCCAGGCTTAAGCAAAGTAGGTAACAACTCCTGCTACCTCAAGCTCTTATATGAAATGCACCCCTGAACTCAAATTCACGACCTATCAACCAAATCTTAGACCCTTTATCATCAACTCACAATCTTTGAGGACAATGTACTAAAAGATAAATAATACAGTCTTTATTACCTTCACAGTGGGATGGTTATTTATGCACTAAATATATTTTCTTTCTTTACTAAAAAGTTACCAACGAAATTGCTTCAAGAAAGGAAGAATCTCATTATTTTCGATTTCAGTGAGAGCACCTTCCGCATTAGAGGGGCTTCTTTGAAAAATAATATATACTAAAATATAATAAACATATTAAAAAATGAATTTTTTTTTTAAATTTAAAAAATTAAATTTTTACTCAACATAAATTTACAATTATTTTTATTTGTTTTCATATGTTGATGACCTTGTTGTAGGCATTGCATTTTCGCATGTGAAACCCGATGATGAGTCTCAGTTGGAGGCACTACCTTTTTAGCTAAGGATATTGCGGGAAACGGAGGTCGGAAGGGGAGATCCGAAATAAGTACGTCATCAAGTTCATTTCACAAGCTCATTGTCTTCGTTAGTGCTGCGTTCGTTACTTCGTTCGAACATCAGGCAGATTGCGGACGTTCGTGTAGCGTTCGAATTGGCGTTCGAACGGCGTCGGTGTTTCTGGTTTTGCTGTTACCTCGCACCCCAGCCCAATTAGCTCCCCAAAGCCCATAAAACACATCCCAATTTAATTAAATTAAACATTAAATATTAAATAAAATATTTAAACCATTTACCAATTAAAAAAACATAAAATATAATCATACCTAATAAAGATAAATCAAATATATTAACTTCCTAACTAAACAAATCACATACTAAATTAAAAAGGATGTCATGCCTAATTAAAATCAATCAAAACAAATTAAAGATATTGACTTCCTATTCTAGCCAAGATTTGTCCCCCCTCAATCTTTGACTTTCCTTGCTCAAACACCAAATCATATCTCTTTTGAATGCCAAAATCTCTTCCTTGTGAGACAAGGTGAAGCCCTAACCCTTCTCTATATAAACAACCCCCAACCAAAGCCATCCTCTCCTTCACACAATATCATTCACGGTAATAGCATAAAGAAGTAAAAACAATTTCTCTCCTACACCTCCTTTAATAACCGAAGCACACATATCTCTCAAATCACACCTAAGACACTCCTCCAAGCCTTCTGTTGCACGCCCAAGAGACCTCCAAACTCTCCATTCCGCACAATACCCTCTCCAAACAGTTCAATCCGTAGGCCACTTACACAAACCGAAACTGACCCAAACTGTCCTAAATACGCCCAAACAACAGTAATTTAACCCCTAAAAAAAAGCAGCAAAATACACTTAAAACATTCCTATAAACCTTAAAGTAGTAACATAAAAACTGCACTCCTATTAGCCCTCAAACAGCCCTTAAAATCCTCAAAACAGTAACATAAAAACTGCATTCATAATCCTTAAAATAATCACACAAGACTACACTAAAAACCCACAAAAAACTGGAACAATCCGTTGAAACGTCAAAACAGGTGACCTGAACAGCGAGCAGCAAAACAGAGGCCGAACAGTAGCAGAACGGAGTTCAAACCGCAAGCAAAACAGCAAAGCAGTGAGCTAGGACGCTAAACCAGTGAACCAGAGAAGTTGAGGAGCTGTACCCTTCCGACGTCCGTGAAACGCAAGCCTGAAAGTTGGCAAAAAGGTTAGACCTGAGGGTATCTTTCACACTCGCTTTTTTTGTACTATTTATTAAATATTGCTTGCGTGATTGTCATGTTGAAATGCATGTTGTGGCCCTTGAGTAGATAAATATGCATGAATTATGAGATGTTGTATGTTGTGGCTGTGAAATAAAATGAGAGATGTATCAACTCTCGCGGTATATCGGATGGAAACCCGGACATAAATTTCATTACCGATTCCGAATGGACGGTAATATGATCTGTACTCGGGACACAACTCCACGTACCGCTGGAGTAAACGGCACCCTCTTTTGTCTTGTGTTGCTTTGGTTTATTTATTTTTCGTCACTTGAATTTTGCATGTTGCTTATTTATGCATTATTCAATCGAGCGCATAGGCTTAGTAAGTGGAATGAAAGATCCCCTATGGGGAGGGGTTAAAGCCCTTTACCACGATGCTTCGCCGCGCCGGTTGATGTGTGTTCGGTTGGATGTAAGATGTGTTCAATCGGGCATACTTAGTTTGATATGATTGTCTTTATGTTTTTATGCATGGTTCAATCAAGCGCATGGGCTTAGTAAGTGGAATGAAAGATCCCATATGGGGAGGGGTTAAAGCCCTTTACCACGATGCTTGCCGCGCCGGTTGATATGTGTTCGGTTGGATGTAAGATGTGTTCAATCGGGCATACTTAGTTGATATGATTGTCTTTATGTTTGTATGCATGATGCGATCGAGCGCATGGGCTTAGTAAGTGCGATGAGAGGTCCTCTAATGAAGAGGTTAAAATCCCTTACCACGATGCTTCGCCGCGCCTCGCATTGTACTATTGCCATTTATGTATTGCGTCCCATTTCATGCATCAGGTCTGTTCCCGTTCGAACGCGTTTACGAACGCAACTCGAACGCGCATGCATTTTTGCCTTATCATGCATCAGGTCTCATCTCTGTTCGAACGCGTTCATGAACGCCATACGAACGTGATCATTCTTTTCATTTCCGTTCGAACGCGTTCACAAACGCCATACGAACGTGAGCATTCTGTTTCATTTCCGTTCGAACGCGTTTACGAACGCTACTCGAACGAGAACCTTCTGTTTACCGTTCGAACGCGTCTACGAACGCTGCACGAACGCCCACGGTAAACAGATCCTCTTGCATCACATTACGACATGTCCATCTTAGCACATAGTTCCATTTTTTACGTTATGCATTTGTATTACCTCTCTAGTTGTCTATTTATGTTATGCGCTTAAATATCTTTTCTTAATATGCATGCTAGTAAGAATGCTATTTGTTTGCGCTTCTGTGTCCACCAATGCGTTCATTAACTTGTATGCTTGCCGTATGATAAACCTTATGTATGCAATTGAGACATAGATTACATGCAAATAGGCTGTATGCAAATTCGAATATGTGTTACATATAAATTTAGATGAATTTGTTGATGTATGTATGTGTTTTTAGAAGCATGATATTCTTAGAACTAAGTGTTACTTAAGCCTAATTAAATTATCATATAAATCCTTTCATTACAAGTGGCATGAGTAAGGGACCATTCCGAACCCAACGGTTTGAGGTCTTCCCTTGCGAGGGGTGAGTGCGGCCTTAAATCTTTGTCCCGGTTCACACCGGGTGGCGACTCCATTATTCTCCGATTTAGTCCCCCGTGGCTATTCCGTACTCCCGACCAGGCCGCGAGCCCGGGACAGCATGCGTCGTCCAGTTTCTGTGTTCCCACAGTCTGGCGACTCCACTGGGGATAGAGAATCGGCCCCGAAATATTGTCTTGTGATGTTTGGATTTATGTTTTAATTGACCGTGTCTATAGTGGATAAAGTGAGGGTTTAATCAAAGGCATTTTGAGGTTAGTAATGGTTTGGTGTCTTCCTTCATTCACTACCTTTCTAGAAGGAAAAGCTGTGAAGGCACCTAGATAGCCATCTACTCGTAGCCTATTGTGATGGACTAATTTGGAGGACTCGTTGTTTATTCCTGACACCAAGCGATAAGAGCCTAAGAGGCTTGGGTATTTAAGTGAGCCTCGCTCCACCTTCCCTCTGGGGAATCTACAACGGGAAATCCATTTGACAGTCCGTCACACACCATAGCTCATTGGCACGTACCTTAGTGTATAAAAAAGGGTGCGCTCACTTGGTTGCTCGAACCCTTGAGTGGGGAGACCTAGTTATGGGCCATCCTTCGCCGGTGAGAGCCTTTGTCCATACTCTTGCTAACCCACCCATAGACCGGGTTGGCTAAAGTAACAATTATTTCCTTGAATATGTGCTTGTGGACCGTCCTTATTTGGATGCAGTTGGAATATTGTCAGAATTGCGGGCTTGTTGGGCCATTTAAACTGGGGCAAGTTCGCACCTTATGACTATTAGGCCAAACGCTTCTGAAATGTTTGATAGGCCATTATGTAAAATTATTATGTCATGTTTGCATCATCTTTCTTCTATGCTTGTGTTTGGGAACATCGTCGTTTGGATCCATTTGGACCATTTGTCATGGGATATGGGCTTGTTGGGCCATTTAAACTGGGACAAGAACGTATTTCATGACTATTGGGCCAAAGGCTTCTAAGCGATTGATGGGCCACTTTGTGATTGTGTTCGGAACGTTACCATTTGGATTTAGTCGAGCACTTTGTCATGAGATGTGAACTCATTGGGCCATTTAAACTGGGATGGGTTCACTCCTATGACAATTAGCCCGAAAGATTCTAAAATGATAACGGGCCGATTTGTTTGAGAGTTATAATTGATTTAGTATGTTATATATGTTACATGCATCTCATGCACCTCATACATACATATATCATGTTAACACCATCTATGTCTCAAAAAGACATCATAGATACCGTTTGGGTTAGAGAAGACAAGACTCACTAAAGAACAAGTATGAGTGAATCTGATAATGAGGTGTCCCGTATGGATCAGTTAGAGAACGGTCTCGCCAAGATCACTGAACAGTTGTAAGCTTTGACTACTGCTATAGCTGGTATAGCTGGGTCTCGTGCCGGGGTTAATTCTGGGGATGTGAGGCAAGAGGAATCTCCGAACAGATTGGGGGATGATACCCCGCTTTTGATGATGATATGGCAGAGTATGCAGCAGGCAGAGTATCTGGGTCTCAGGCAGAGTTACAGAAACTTCGGGATCAGGTTGAGTCGGTTTACCCCAAGATGAGGGGTAAGAATGAGGATCTGCTGGATTTGATTATGACATGATTCGACTTTCGAGGAACAGTTGCCGACACAGTTCAAGATGCCTGATATGGCTAAGTTTAACGGGAATGGGGATCCAAGGGTGCATCTCCGACAATTTGTATCAGTCATGAGTTCAGTTGGCCTGTCTCAGCGCCAAGTACAGAAAATGTTTGGAATGTCGCTCGAGGGAGCTCCCGTGGTGTGGTACCACAGTTTGGAGAAGAAAGTGAAGGAAGATTGGGGGAGTTGGCTGATGCTTTCCTGAAGCGTATGTCACTGACTTAGAGATCGATCTGTCACTCCGTGATCTGGAGAATGTTAAGCAGAAAGCCGGAGGAGAGTTTTAAGGAGTATGTGAACCGGTGGAGGGGGTCAGTTATTGAAAATGCAGACTAGGACTTCGGAGAAGGATCAGGATTAAGATGATTATCAAGGGCACCAAGCCCTCCATTTACAGTAAGTTGAGGAGGATGACCTCCATGATGCAGACTTTCGGCTGTGAGGGAAACTGTCATGGATATTGAGGAAGAAGAGGCCGAGAATAGAAAAATTCTATGGTCTGAACAGGAGGCCCATTAGGGGAACATCGGGAGCAAAGCCCGTTTCTGCTGAGATTACCGCTATCCGGAACCGACAGTTTTCCAACTTGGGAAGGCCCCTGTCCAAGGTGCTAGAGAAACTGAAGAGGCAAGGGCTCTTAAAACCCTTGGAAGCCAAACCATTACCCAATCCCCTACCATCACATTATAACCAAGCCTTTACTGTCACTTTCACCAACAAAAGGGCCATGACACTGACAATTGCGCCCGACTCCGCCATGAAATCCAAGACCTGACTGATAGACTCCAAGAAAATACCTGACCCAGAGACAGAACAGTCTGACACACACAGAAAACCCTACCCAATTACCGTGCCGTACCACCACCAGCCTATATGATCAATTCTGGCCTCCCAGAAGACCTTGTCCTAAAATCCTTCCACCCTCAAGCCTTTTGCCTTGGAATCTGGGATAGTACTAGTGAAGATGAGGCAGAGCAGGGGGAAAAGCTTTTGGCTTGATTTCTCTAGCAGTGATGAGGAAGAAGTAAGGGGAATGACGCGTAGCGGTCGCTTTTACAATGATATGGCAGAAAAGGGTAAGGAAGTTTTGACAGATGGTAGGGAAGTGGTTGAGACTGCAGAAAATACTGAGGGGGATATAGTGTTGAAGCAATTGAGGAAGACTAGAGCACAAATGAGTATCTGGGAACTGTTATGTGCTTCTCGAGAGCATAGGCAGGCCATGGTTGAGGCTTGAGCAAAATTGTGGTACCGAAGACGCCAACCCTGCAATGTTTGTTGGGTCAGTTCAGAAAGAAGCTTTGCAGATATCTTTTTCTGAGGATGAACTCCGCCGGAAGGGAGAAATCATAATAGGCCTCTATTTATCAGGGCCGAAGTGAGGGGCAAGAAAACTTCATGTGTGATGGTGGATGACGGTTCGTCCATCAATGTATGCCGTTGAAAATTCTGGCAAGATTGGGTATGATGAAAGCAACAGACTTGGACCCCTCCCGTATGACTATTAGGCTTATGATGACAGTTAAAAGGGGAGTTGAGGGTACCTTTGTGGCTATGGTCAAGGTAGGGCCTATTGAAGATGAAGTCGAGTTTACAGTGCTGGACATCCCAGCCACTTTTGCTTATTGTTGGGAAGGCCTGGTTTCACAAACTTGGGGGACGTGCCTTCCACTTTGCATCAGATGATCAAGTTCCCGTATGGGGGAGAAGTTGTTACTATCCGGGCTGAGGTAGATAATGTCGTGGCTGCCTTGGAGATACAACCTTTCACAGGTTTCAGGTGTCAGCTACTTTTGAGGAATGGGTGGATCCTAGGGTGGCTAGGATCATGAGAAAAATGAAGTTTGAACCGGGTGAAGGTTCAAGTTGCCAGATTTGAGGACAGACCACTCGGAAAGGTTTGGGGTATAAGTCTGATGAAGAAAAGCCAAAGGTCAAGAAAAAGGGCCTGAAACTGATGGAATGTTTTGTGAAAGCTTCAGGATATCAAGGGGAGCCTGAACCTGTGGAAGTTAATGGGATTGTGGTACTGGATTTGAGATCTTCCAGGATTTGTTGGGTGAGAAACCGCTGATTAAAGAAGCTGTGGAAGCAGAGAATTGGGAAGAAGAATTGATGAAGTTGGAGAGCCTGACTCTGGGAGAGGATGAAAAGCCTGAGGAAGACCTGATTGCAGAGGAAGAAGTGTCTATAGATGATGAAGACATTTACCTTCCTGATTTGTTTGAATGTACTTCCGCATTATCCAATAATAAAGACATTTTCTTTGCTTACTTGCCTGAGTCATTTCCATTTACTCTGCACGAATCAAGCATATTTGATATCAGTTCGGCCAGAACTACTGCATTTAACTTGGGTACACTTGAGAACCCCAAGGAAATTCTGATTGCAAGTGAAGTAACCTCCGAAGAGAGGAAGAAACTAGAAGAAGTGTTGGTCAGATATGCCAAAGTATTTGCTTTGTCCTATGAGGAAATGCCGGGGTAGACAGAACTATTGCCCAGCACACAATACCAACTTATCCGAATAGGAGCCAGTAAAACAGAAACTCCGACGGATGAGACCAGAATGGGCTGAGAAAGTCAGAGAGGAAGTTAAGAAACAGATAGATGTGGGGAGAAGTAGTAAAATATCAGAGTGGTTGGCTAATATAGTGCCGGTACCGAAGAAAGATGGGAAGGTCAGAATGTGTGTAGACTACAGAGATCTCAACAAAGCTTGTCTGAAAGATGATTTTCCTTTGCCGCATATAGATGTTCTGGTTGATAGCGCGGCTTTATCTGCTATGTATTCATTTGCAGATGGGTTTTCAGGTTACAATCAGGTTCTCATGGCCGAGGAAGATAAACACAAGACTGCATTTGTTACCGAGTGGGGTACTTATTGTTACAAGGTTATGCCGTTTGGGCTTAAGAATGCTGGGGGCTACGTATCA
The DNA here is from genome assembly GCA_019454045.1 of Zanthoxylum bungeanum. Classification (NCBI taxonomy): domain Eukaryota; kingdom Viridiplantae; phylum Streptophyta; class Magnoliopsida; order Sapindales; family Rutaceae; genus Zanthoxylum; species Zanthoxylum bungeanum. The sequence goes on from SKCR01028220.1 coordinate 28,392, forward strand.
GTGGATGGCCACTACACTTTTCCACGACTTAATGCACAAGAGATTGAGGTGTATGTGGATGACATGATGTGTGAAATCAGAGACGAGAGTTGGGCATATGATTGACTGCAATGGAAAGGTTCCTTCAGAGAGTTGACAGATATAACCTGCGGCTTAATCCCAAGAAATGTGTGTTTGGGGTGACATCAGGAAAATTGCTTGGTCATACAGTAGGAATGGGCGGAATAGAGGTAGACTCTAAGAAAATCAAGGCAATCACAGAAATGCCTGCACCAGAGACAGAAAAAGAAGTCAGAGCATTCTTGGGAAAGATTCAGTACATCAGTCGGTTCATTGCCAAGTTGACATCAGTATGTGAGCCCATCTTCAAACTGTTGAGAAAAGATCAGCCAGTGAGATGGAATGAACAATGTCAGACAGCCTTCGACAAGATCAGAGAGTACTTGGTAAAGCCTCCTGTATTGAAACCTCCGAGACCGGGCAGACCTTTGGTATTGTATTTGGCTATAGAATCAGAAGCACTAGGGGCAATGATGGAACAGGCAGATGAGACAGGGGTAGAACATGCAGTTTACTATCTGAGTAAGAAGATGCTCCCGTATGAGGCTCGGTATCAAGAAGTTGAGAAGATCTGTCTTGCAGTAGTATGGGCTTCCAGAAAATTGCGGCATTATTTCCAGTCATACAAGATCCAGATAGTGGCCAAGGAAAATCCTCTGAAATATCTTCATTCGGTGCCTTCGCTAGTGGGAAAGTTGGGCAAATGGTTGGTATTGCTGACAGAGTTTGACATTGAATATCTCACCTCCAAAGTGATCAAAGGGCGAGCAGTAGCAGAGTTCCTGGCATTGCAACCTATTGAGGGGGATCAATATAAGTTTGAATTTCCAGATGAAGAGATCCAAGCATAACAGTTCAGAGATGTAAGATGTATTTTGACGGAGCAGTGAATTACAAGGGAGCCGGAATTGGAATCGTGATAGTGACCCCCGAAGGGGAGACTTGCCTTTGGCCAAGAGGTTGACATTCAGAGTGACTAATAACATGGCCGAGTATGAAGCATGTGCTTTTGGTTTGACAGCATTGATAGCCTTGAAGGCCGGGAGTGTGGAAGTCTACGAAGATTCCATGTTGGTAGTCCAGCAGATGCGAGGAGAATGGGAATTGAAAGAAGAACGATTGAAACCTTACCTTTTTCACATCAGAAAGTTGGCACAGGTTATCCCCGAGTGTAGGTTTCAGCACTTACCGAGAGAAGAGAATTAGATGGCAGATGCATTGGCTACACTTGCGGCAACTTGGGAAAATCCAGAAAAGTTAGTGATGAGAACCGTTGATACTGACAACAGCGAGCAGACCTGTTTATGAGATAGAAAGAATTCTGGGAGTTGAGGTCGACGACGGTAAACCTTGGTATTATGACATTCAGAGGTATCTGGAACATGGTGAACTCCCGAAGGGGCAGGTAGAAAAGACAGAATAGCCATTCAGAAGTTGGCTTCCCAGTATGTGACCTTGAAAGGGGAACTGTACAAGAGGCAAGCAAACGATATTCAGTTGAAGTGCTTGAGAGGGAAGAAGCTCAGCATGTAATGGAAGAAATACACGCCGGGGTATGTGGTCCGCACATGAACAGGTTGAATCTGTCCCGCAAGATAGTGAGACAAGGTTTTTATTGGTCAACCATGGAAACAGACTGCGCGAAGATGGTAAAGCACTGTTACGATTGTCAAGCACATGGTAATTTGAATCATTTACCGCACACAAAGTTACACGGGCTGTCAGAGCCGTGGCCTTTCTCAGCATGGGGATTGATATGATTGGAGAAATTCGACCGAATGCATCGAATGGGCATCGCTTTATAGTAGTGGCAGTAGATTACTTCTCGAAATGGCTAGAAGCCGAATCATTCCTAATGTACAGCAAAGCAGATGGCAAAGTTTATAGCTCGGAACCTCATTTGTCGGTATGGTATGCCGCATCATGTAGTGACAGACAACGGGGTCCAGTTTCAAGGAGAGATGAAGGCAATGTTACAGAGGTATGGGATAGGCCACCACAAGTCATCACCGTACAGGCCGCAGGCAAATGGGGCAGTTGAGGCAGCCAACAAGACTATAAAGACAATTTTAGCCAAGATGACAGAAAATTGCAGAGATTGGGCCGAGAAACTACCATATGCTCTGTGGGGGTACAGAACATCAGTAAGGACAGCAACAGGGGCCACACATTACTCTTTGGTCTATGGAATGGAAGCAGTATTGCCGGTAGAAGTGGAGATACAGTCTATGAGGGTATTAACAGAGGCAGAATTACTGGAACAGGATTGGGCCGCACAGAGGTTTGATCAGTTAGCATTATTGGATGAGAAGAGAACGAAGTCTTTGTATCACATGCAGTTGTATCAGAAGAGACTAGCCCGAGCATTCAACAAGAAAATGCGTCCTACCAAGATCAGAAAGGGTGATTTGGTACTTAAGCAGTCGAGGCTGTCGACGACAGATCCAAGAGGGAAATTCAGACCAAACTGGGAAGGACCTTACATAGTGCAGAAGGTAATGGGAAATGGAGCAGTGAAGCTATCAGACTTGGAGGGGAACGAGTTTACCGAGCTGATCAACGTAGACAGATTGAAGCAATACTTTGCCTGAGGGAGAGAAGACCGAGCAGTCACCACGAGAATTAGCAGAAGACCTAACCCAACGGAACAAGAAAATCATTCATGCATACACGTAACATTGCATTCTCTTCGTGTTTGTTTTCGTTTTGTGTTCGCAGGTTCGAAGAAAGGAGAAAGCGGCAGAAATGAGCCAAGCAGCGTCAGCGCAATTTCAGTTTTGGGATGAGTCCCAAGAGGCGAGGCCCATATCAGCTTGAGGGCGAAGCCCATATCATGTCAGTTCGAGGGCGAGGCCCCTATAGTCAGCGGTGTTGGGTCGAGGTGCACAGGGTCGAGGTGCCCCCGTTGTCAGTTTAGTTCCGGGTCGAGGTGCCCAGGGTCGAGGTACCCACTACATCATCAGTTCGAGGGCGAGGTCCCTATAGTCAGCGGTGTTGCGTCGAGGTGCCCAGGGTCGAGGTGCCCCCGTTGTCAGTTGTAGTTCCGGGTCGAGGTGCCCAGGGTCGAGGTACCCACTACATCATCAGTTCGAGGGCGAGGTCCCTATAGTCAACGGTATTGGGTCGAGGTGCCCCAGTTGTCGGTTGCAATTATCGGGACGCGTCCCAAGATCGAGGTCCGCTGCAGCACCAACTCAGCTCGAGGCAGCAGCCGAGCCAGGTAAGTGAAATGCATTGCATAACTTTGATAGGATTGTTCAAAGTCACACACTGCACAAGTCCCATCAAAGTGGGAGCGACTGTAGGCATTGCATTTTCGCATGTGAAACCCGTTGATGAGTCTCAGTTGGAGGCACTACCTTTTTAGCTAAGGATATTGCGGGAAACGGAGGTCGGAAGGGGAGATCCGAAATAAGTACGTCATCAAGTTCATTTCACAAGCTCACTGTCTTCGTTAGTGCTGCGTTCATTACTTCGTTCGAACATCAGGCATATTGCGGACGTTCGTGTAGCGTTCGAATTGGCGTTCGAACGACGTCGGTGTTTCTGGTTTTGCTGCTACCTCGTACCCCTGCCCAATTAGCTCCCCAAAGCCCATAAAACACATCACAATTTAATTAAATTAAACATTAAATATTAAATAAAATATTTAAACCATTACCAATTAAATAAAACACAAAATATAATCATACCTAATAAAGATAAATCAAATATATTAACTTCCTAACTAAACAAATCACATACTAAATTAAAAGGATGTCATGCCTAATTAAAATCAATCATAACAAATTAAAGATATTGACTTCCTATTCTAGCCAAGATTTGTCCCCCCTCAATCTTTGACTTTCCTTGCTCAAAAACCAAATCATATCTCTTTTTAATGCCAAAATCCCTTCCTTGTGAGACAAGGTGAAACCCTAACCCTTCTCTATATAAACAACCCCCAACCAAAGACATCCTCTCCTTCACACAATATCATTCACGGTAATAGCATAAAGAAGTAAAAACAATTTCTCTCCTACACCTCTTTTAATAACCGAAGCACACATATCTCTCAAATCACACCTAAGACACTCCTCCAAGCCTTCTGTTGCACGCCCAAGAGACCTCCAAACTCTCCCATTGCCGCACAATACCCTCTCCAAACAGTTCAATCCGTAGCCCACTTACACAAACCGAAACTGACCCAACCAGTCCCTAAATCACGCCCAAACAACAGTAATTTAACCCCTAAAACAGCATCAAAATACACTTAAAACATTCCCTCTAAACCTTAAAGTAGTAACATAAAAAACTGCACTCCTATTAGCCCTCAAACAACTCTTAAAATCCTCAAAACAGTAACATAAAAACTGCATTCATAATCCTTAAAATAAATCACACAAGGCTACACTAAAAACCCACAGAAAAACTCGGAACAATCCGTTGAAATGTCAAAACAGGTGACCTGAACAGCGAGCAGCAAAACAGAGGCCGAACAGTAGCAGAACGGAGTTCAAACCGCAAGCAAAACAGCAAAGCAGTGAGCTAGGACGCTAAACCAGTGAACCAGAGAAGTTGAGGAGCTGTACCCCTCCGACGTCCGTGAAACGCAAGCTTGAAAGTTGGCAAAAAGGTTAGACCTGAGGGTATCTTTCACACTCGCTTTTTTTGTACTATTTATTAAATATTGCTTGCGTGATTGTCATGTTGAAATGCATGTTGTGGCCCTTGAGTAGATAAATATGCATGAATTATGAGATGTTGTATGTTGTGGCTGTGAAATAAAATGAGAGATGTGTCAACTCTCGCGGTATATCGGATGGAAACCCGGACATAAATTTCATAGCCGATTCCGAATGGACGGTAATATGATCTGTACTCGGGACACAACTCCACGTACCGCTTGAGTAAACAGCACCCTCTTTTATCTTGTGTTGCTTTGGTTTATTTATTTTTCGTCACTTGAATTCTGCATATTGCTTATTTATGCATGATTCAATCGAGCGCATGAGCTTAGTAAGTGGAATGAAAGATCCCCTATGGGGAGGGGTTAAGCCCTTTACCACGATGCTTTGCCGCGCCGGTTAATGTGTGTTCGGTTGGATGTAAGATTTGTTCAATCGGGCATACTTAGTTTGATATGATTGTCTTTATGTTTTTATGCATTGTTCATTCAAGTGCATGGGCTTAGTAAGTGGAATGAAAGATCCTATATGGGGAGGGGTTAAAGCCCTTTACCACGATGCTTTGCCGCGCCGGTTGATATATGTTCGGTTGGATGTAAGATGTGATCAATCGGGCATACTCAGTTGCTATGATTGTCTTTATGTTTGTATGCATGATGCGATCGAGCGCATGGGCTTAGTAAGTGCGATGAGAGGTCCTCTAATTGAAGAGGTTAAAATCCCTTACCACGATGCTTCGCCGCGCCTCGCAGTGTACTATTTGCCATTTATGTATTGCGTCCCATTTCATGCGTCAGGTCTGTTCCCGTTCGAACGCGTTTACGAACGCAACTCGAACGCGCATGCATTTTTGCCTTATCATGCATCAGGTCTCATCTCTGTTCGAACGCGTTCACGAACACCATACGAACGTGATCATTCTGTTTCATTTCCGTTCGAACGCGTTTACGAACACTACTCGAACGAGAACCTTCTGTTTACCGTTCGAACGCGTCTACGAACGCTGTACGAACGCCCACGGTAAACAGATCCTCTTGCATCACATTACGGCATGTCCATCTTAGCACGTAGTTCCCCTTTTTTACGTTATGCATTTGTTTTACCTCTCTAGTTGTCTATTTCTGTTATGCGCTTAAATATCTTTTCTTAATATGCATGCTAGTAAGAATGCTATTTGTTTGCGCTTTTGTGTCCACCAATGCGTTCATTAACTTGTATGCTTGTCGTATGATAAACCTTATGTATGCGAATTGAGACATAGATTACATGCAAATAGGCTGTATGCAAATTCGAATATGTGTTACATATAAATTTAGATGAACTTGTTGATGTATGTATGTGGTTTTAGAAGCATGATATTCTTAGAACTAAGTGTTACTTAAGCCTGATTAAATTATCATATAAATCCTTTCATTACAAGTGGCATGAGTAAGGGACCATTCCGAACCCAACGGTTTGAGGTCTTCCCTTGCGAGGGGTGAGTGCGGCCTTAAATCTTTGTCCCGGTTCACACCGGGTGGCGACTCCATTATTCTCCGGTTTAGTCCCCCGTGGCTATTCCGTACTCCCGACCGGGCCGCGAGCCCGGGACAGCATGCGCGTCCAGTTTCTGTGTTCCCACACTTGTATGAGAACTTCATTTTCAACACATTCAAATTAATTATTTTAGGCAGATTTCGGTAAATGGGAGCACTTAGAGAATGTAAATAACATTATTGTTATCCTTAGGATATACAAAATAACTTTTTTTCGTTTATTTATACATGCAAAAAAAAAAAAAAAAAAGAAAGAAAAGAAGATTTTATTAGTTTCTTGTCACTTTTTCGTTACTTCCTATCAAATTTCTCATCATTTTTTGTTGGTTGCTCTTACATTTCTAATCATTTGTTCAACATTTCTAGTCATTTTGAAGTCGATGCTCACCACGTTTTGTCACAATAACTACCTATTTTTATAAAGTAAAACAAATTGTCGTCGTTAATTTGAATTATTATATTACTCAATGTAATAACGTTAAAATTAGATGTCTATTGGAAGGTGATACATGATGAAATAATTATTGTATGTCATGAGCATTTACTGAGTATACCTATGAAATCAATGGTCTATCGAGAGTTTAAATTTATATAATTATTATTGTGTACCCTAAGAGTTTAATAAATATAAGTGAGCAGTACTCCACACTTAAAAATACTTACAAAAATAAAAAAATAAAAAAATAACCTGCATCTGACCTGGACTCGAAAAACCTAAGTTCACGTGGAGTCAACTCTCAATGTTGAATTTATCAGATTTATAAAAATTCTAAATGAGTTGTATTTAAAATTGAAGTGTTATTATACAAAATACATATAGGCAAAAAATATCATAATCGCTTCTCTTGTTCATCTTTATAGTAAATGAAATTCACTCCCTTTTATCGTTTGATGAGTAAATAGTAATATATTTGTAGTACAATTTAGATTTCTGCGCGCGGAACATGAACTCGGTAATCTACTTTCATTTATCTGAAAATGTCTGTCCATATATCCATATTTATATAGGATAATGGGACTTCTCAGCCTATGAAAGCTCAAGCTTCTAGTGTTCAATTTTTGTACAAGCTTGCATTAGTGTTAATCACAAGTATCAATACAACGGATCCAATTAGAAAAAGAAGGCATATAAGACCTTTAAGAGTCTCATGCTCAATTTTCTCAATAATAAAGTAGCCATGAAATAAACAATAGTACAAGTTTCATAATTTCATATATTTGCCGTTGAGCCAGGCCTTTCCTGATTCAAAGAAATAATATATGTATTGTTTTTACTTTATCAGCTAAAAAAGAAAAGACAATATATATATTATCGTCCCTAATGGATATGATTTGGTGGTGTATGGCTCAAGATCTTAGCTTGAGGTCATAGTTTTGAATCCAAGCAGTACGTTTCATATAAGAGTATAGGAAAACCGGGGGTTTTACTTACTTCACTTAAACCCGGAATGATTGGTTTGACGGCGAGGTTTCCAACGATTCTAAAAAAATAAAAGTACATATATTATCTCGTGCTGGTTTTATATCAACACTATTTATATATGATCAACTCTATATATATAAAGATTTTAATGAAGAATCCCACAACTTAATAAGTTAAAAGGACGTACTTAATGGAAGAAAAAACACATATATCATTATATTAAAAAATAAACAACACTGTATTGAAATGTGTGTTTTCTTAAGTTATTATGTTAACTGATCTCTCAATGAAAGCCTTCTCTCTCTATCTATCTCTTTGGGGAAAAAACAACGAGAAAACACGTATATTTTTTTGCCTGTAGCTTACTTGTAATCTCAAGTAAATGCATCTGGAATTTTTAATTTTGATTCCAGAAGCTTGAACCATAATTGGACAGCAACAAGAACAACTTCATACCCATCAAGGGATTCCTAATTTAGTTGCGAGTAAATAAACCTGTGAGGGAAGGCAGCAAAATCGATAGCGTTTAAAATTTCATGAGTTTTTTTCTCGAGAAGTTTTCTTTTATTTTTCATACGATTAGACGTCTTATCATCTGCACATTAAGGAGGCAGATGATATGTGGTTCCAAAGCTCTTTATAGACGATTTCATATAAATGATATACGTCGACACATAACTTTTACAGTATGTCTTCTAATGAATTTAATAAAAATGATTTGTCATCTATGTTATAAAATAGTTTAGAATAAAATATCTTATAAAAAAAAGTAAACTTTTTATTATATTTAAATGAATAAACTTGGTTAACTGCAGATTTTCGTTCCAGGGGAAAATCGGTAAACTCACTCCTCGAACAATCATCATTCAACTGTGAAATTGTTTGGTTTGTTGGGGACCAAAAGCAAACTTAGCAAGAAATGGAAAACACAGATAAAAACAGAGGATCTAACGTGGTTCGGCGGAATGAATCCAACCTACGTTTGCGGGCACAAAAAAAGAGTTTTTATAGCATGGTCGGGTTTGACCGACCAAGACAAATCGGTTATTACAAGTGTGACCGACCTCTTTCATGTTCTCTCCCAAATAATAGGCTTTTGATCTCTCTCACAAGCTCTTAAGAATAAAAATATGCTAACCCCTATAAAAGTGCGTTCAAACCCTTTCTATAGAAAATGAAATAACATTATTCCACCGTCCTTATGACGTTAGCCACGTGAACCTGCCACTGCCGAAAGTAAACCTGTCATCTCACACTTCATTAAACTCGAGCCCTTTCTTGGAAAATTCCACACACTACCTTTATGATGCCAGCCTGTATCCACCCGTTCACGCGGTGGCGTGTGTCAGAAAATAATCTTACAAGCTGCTCTTGTCAGATCAAGACTTTATAGATGGTGTAAGTCTCCAAGTCGTGTTTACACTTCTGTACTTAGTACCGATCAATGTCACCTCGACCTGATCTAGTCCACCCCGACCTGCCGAGTCACCTGGTTAGGTCGGAATTGAGGTCTATGATCGCCCTGCTTCTCTAACACTTTTACTCCTCTGGTCGGTGAGGGAATGAGTACCGAGCCCGACCACTCTGCTGGGCTAGATGCCCTTGATTACTGTCTTCGGCCGTTAGCAAACCAGATTGGAAATTTCCTTCATGCCCTTCTGAACTTGCTGACGACCCTGAGGCCCAAAAATCACTATCAGCATCTGTCCCCTAGTTATTGGTATTAATGAGTTGATGAGTTGGTGCCAAGAACTATGAAAGTGGGGTAGAAACGGACTATCCTCGGGTCAGGGTTTCGAACTCAAACTACTATGATCTTCTGGCCAAACTGGTCGGTCTCCAAACTACTATGTGCTCTGGTCGGCAAATAACTTATACCACCCAAGGGCGTTGTCATGTCACCATAAATGCCTCTCTTGATCTTCTAAAAGTCGCCCCTCAGGAATCACCAACTGATAATTACCTTCTGAAATATGAGTCAAATCACCCTAAGGTTTCCCTCTCATACTGCCATTTGTCGTACTCTCGTGGCTTGTGCGCCCAAAAGACGCAACATCCTCGTCTAAAAGAAACTAAATTGTCCATCATCCCGTCTGTTCATTTTAATTCTAACCGGTGGAGCCAAACTGCCTTAACACGTGGCGCCAACGGAGACACTCACTTCGATCCGACAGTCAGAATCACCCTGAGCCGCTCATAAAAAGAGCCACCACCCACCATTTGTTTTCTTTTACGATTCTCCCCCAAAGCAAACTAAGTGTTCTCAAGGGTGCCTCACAACTGTAAATCTTCATCAAACCTCAGAAATCATTCATCCTCTCTTCTCGAAACAAGTAAACTCCCCAGTAATCCCCATCTCGTTCGTTTCATGCTATTTACTATTGTGTTGGTCATTCTGTTTGCTCATACGTATACTCGGTTATTCATGGGTTTTGGGGATAGTTTCGGTTTGAGGATGAATTTGGGTCTCATGAATGTATGATTTGGCGGGTTATTCTAGGTTTCGAGTTTATGATGCATCTGTTTGTAGGCTTTGAGTGTATTTCTCTCGGTATTCCTTGAAAGACTTATAATTTCTGCCATTGTTAGGGCACTTTAGAACTTTTCCAGGACTATATCCTTGGCAGGGACGAATATGATACCCTTAGTTTATTTTATTAACTTAGATTGCTTGCTGACCTTTCACCTCGGGCCCTGTTATGACAGGAATGTCTGACACTGAATCCACCTCCTTAGTTCCCCTGGAAACTAGGTCTCTTACTCAGCCCCCTCAAACAACTATCGTCAGCTCGGGATCCGAAAGCCTTGAGGATCTTGACACCATCCCGACCCCTTCCGAGGAGGAAAACCAATCCTACGATAAACGGATACCCGACCTGAACCTGAACGGGCTCCTCTGAACTTTTTAAAGTTGGATATGGACCGACCCTCTATAATCACAAACGCGGAGCTGGACACCTTAATAAAGAGGTTCGCCATACCTGATGATATCCAATTAGAAATTCCATCCCCCCTTGAACATGCGAGCCGACATGATGAGGGTTCAGTAGCACTTTGCTCGACCTTCTTTGACATCGGACTTCGACTGCCCCTCCAAGACTACTTCGCCAAAATGCTGCATTCTATGGAAATCGCCCCTTGTCAGCTGAACTTGAATAGCTGGAGGATATTGGTCGGCCTTCATATGATCTGACATTGAGCAGGCTTGGAGGAACCGACCTTTGAGGAGGTGAAGAGACTATACGGTCTGAATGCCAACTCGAAGCCTCACATCGGTTGGTATTACCTTACAGCGCATGTCGGGGTTCCCATCCTCGTCTCTCCCTTCCTCTAACAAGAACTTCAAGGATAAAAGGTTCTGGGCCACCGCGACTGGGGACGAGTCCGAACGGTCGACGGTCAACCAGTCTTAGTCCCTGACACCTTCTCGGATGGAGGTAAGAACCCAACCCTCGTTCCATATTTTCACTGACTTCAACTATACTACTAACTTTAAAACCATTTTCAGCTTGCTGGAGTGATCTCCCCAAAGTAAGCCACCAAATCCGATCCAAAATAAAGAAAACTGCGGTATTCTCGGGCCAGTACAAGGATATTATTGGTCCATCGGCTCTTACCGAATCCAGCCTTATCCCAAACATACCACCACCGCCCCTGAGGTGTCCTGGTAGATACCATCTGAACCGCTAACTTACTACCTGTAGTATTTCTCTTCTTTTTTTTCAACCATCTAGCAACCATTGTACCCTCGGAGCGAATCCCTCACTTTGAAGATGTCTCCCCTAGGGGCATAATCGAGAAATCTTGCACCCTTCTTAAAGAGGTAAACATCATCCCCTTCTAAAATTGTATTTTTTACTTTGACAAACTATTTTCTTTCTTTCTTACGTTGCAGGGCGGTTATGCTATGACCACCAATAAGGACATGCTGAAAAACATCTTATTTTAAGGGGGTCATATACAAAGGCTTCAAAGACATCTGATCGAACGGGAAGTGGAACTCAAAGCGAGGATACTGCAGCTCGAGGCTGAGAATAACAATCTAAAAAAAATTGAGGCCGTATCGACTTCTAAAGTTGAATCCCTCTAAAGGGCCGCAGTGTTTACGAAGAAAGAAAGAGATGATGTGAAGACTGAGGCTGTTCGACTCAACGTTGAAATCAGGTCCTTGAAATAGCCGGCCGCTACGACCGAGGACAAGCTTGACGAGTTGAGCAGACATAGAGACAAAGTTTTGGATGCCTTGAGAGCTATGGAGGCCAAACATACTGCCGACTTGGACCAAGCCAAACTCAAGGGCTTGGAAGAATACACCTACATCCTCAAGGAGCTCCTACTGAAGATGAACTTGGATATAGTACATACCATAGTGAAGCTCTACAAAAGGGAAATAACCAAAGCTGATGCCTTAGGTCTAATCTTCCCAAACCACGAGCCCATTCAAGATCCTAAACCGGTGTCCATGATGCATCCGATTACGTGAGTTCCTGACCCGTCAATTGACCCTGAGCCTGCCACTCAGACTGCTGACCCTGAGGTCATAGCTGCCACTACCGGGCCTGAGATATTAAAGACCGAGCTTGCCCTCGAATTCCCTGCTGTCATACCAGAGCCGGAGGTTCAAGTTACAGTTCATGAGCCCGAGACCGAGAATCTGATCATTGCTCATATGCTTGAGGCTCCTGCTGTCGCTGCCGAGATCGAAGCCCTCATTGCTTAATTAACTTTAATTTCATTTTGTGGCTTATTATGGCATGGGTGACCTTGAGGGGGCCCATTATAACAAATAATTTATATTTATTAATTTGCAATTGATACTTACTATAATTTTGTGAATTGCATGCCTGCACTTTTCTCTCAATACTTAGAATAATATCTGACCGGTGCATAATCACACGCGTATAACGCAAGCGCACATATCGTTCAAGTAGTATAAAAAGTATCGATCCCACGAGGACTTAATACCTAATCTATTAATTTTATGAGGTCAAAGGATTACTAGTATCTAACAGGTTGATTGATTGATTTGAAATGGTGATGATTTTGAATTTAAAAACAAGTAAATAAAATTGCATGAAAGTAGGTTTAAGAAAATTCAATATTAGGAAACTATCTAGGGTTGTGAATCTTTCTAATATCTTTTAAAAGATGAAGTGGTTATTTTATGTTTGTGTAATAAATCAGTTTACTAACCTGGAACACTAAATTATGCGAAAGCCTCTGTCGATGGTCAGACGCAAATACTCAGTTTAACCCAATTGAACCATATGTCTATGTCAACCAAATTATCTGGATTCATTAAGTTTAAGTTCCAATTATGGCTACCCCCGCCCGACAGGTATATGTCTATCATGTAAGGAAATCTATTAAGGGGTTATCTATCATTAAGGAAGATCGTGAGCTATTAAGTCTAAGGCAGAAACATAAAATTCCTTTGTCAAGTTTATTTTAAATTTACTAGATATATCTTATTAGTGGCCAATTAACAAGACGCATTAAGCTTAAGACTTAATAAGTAAACCTTTAAATTACCCAAACTATAAAATAATCTCTTATAAACCGGTGATATTAAAATTCATCACAACCCCAGATAACTAACTTAGTTACAACACATAACTAGGGCTAATAATTTAAAAGACATAAAGTAAAAATGCTGAAAAGTAATTGCGGTAAAGTAAAAGCTGAAAAGTAAATTAAAAAAAATGCTAAGGTAAAAGGATCAACTTTTACTATTTACTATTTAGATATCTCCCTTAATATAATATATTAACTTGTGATTATTTTACCAACCAGCTATATAGGCGGTAACCTGATTAAGTCAAATTAAGTCCAACCAGCAATAAAGGCGGAACCAAAATAAACTTGCCATATAGGCGGTAAGAAAATTTAATTACCAACCGACCAATCTGGCCGTATCCTTGCTTAGTCAGATTTAAACCAGTTTAAAATGAATTACCAACCGACCAATATAGCAGTATCATCTTTAAGTCAAATTTTAAATAGTGAATATATTATATTTAAGGGAGATTAATCTAAATAGCAATAGTAAAAGAATTACCTTTCACCCTAGCAGGGGGAAGTTACCTCCTCATGTTGAATAGTAAAAACTGTAAAAGTAAAGAAAGTAAATTATTATTATTACATAACGTAATTAAAATTAATTACAAAACTGAAATTAAAAGAAACTAGATAGAAAACTCCCTATTTACATCAGAGAATTCAGAGAGGAAGGTACATCTGAAACTGAAATTTCGAGCTCTATTTATAGGCCCCAATAAGCTCCCCGCGTCGCGACGCCAAGTTTGTTCTTGCGTCGCGACGCGATGACGTGTCTACGCGTGATTGGCCGATTCAGATTCTTTTCTGTTGATGTGGTGATTGCGGATAATTTGATTCAATAATTGTGCTGATGTGGCGCTGACGTGGTGCTGACGTGGCGAAAGGGATTGTCGCCACCATATGATTATGACACGTGGCACGTTGTGATTGGTTGATGATGACATGGCGATGATGTGGTACTTTAAATCGGTCAACCGATAATTTGGACGATGACATGGCAGACACGTGGAGTGACACGTGGCGTCACGTGGTGATGGCGATTGTTGGCACCGTAGGATGATGACACGTGGCCCGGCGCACATTAGTAGATCGGCTGTGATAGTGACACATGGCACGGCGCACGTTAGCAAAGTCAAATTTCTCATATTCTGACACGTGGACTCGGCACACGTTAGCATGGATCGGCACACGTTAGCATGGATCGGCACACTTTAGGAGTCGCGACGCGAGAAATGACGAAAATGCCCTTTTGTCCGTTTTTCACTATTTTGGCCCTAAATCACCTCGAGAGAGTCCTGAAACTTTATTTATCTACAAAATAACACAAAACACATCAAAATATTCACAAAACTCAAGAAACTATACAAAATATTAAGTTAAATGAGTGGAAAATAGTGATATAATTACCACCCATCACACCCCCAAACCTAACATTTTGCTAGTCCTTGAGCAAAACATAGAATAAAATAACATAAACATCTTTAAAATAAAATTTAACTAAGCCACTTTCGTAGGGATCACAGTTGCATTTAGCGTATGCACAAGCCTTTAAACCCCTAGGTGTCCATAGTGGACGAGTTGTAGTCTCGTGAGGGTTTACATCAATGATACCCACAAACATTTTACAAAAGTAAAAAGGTAGTGAAGCTAATGCATACAAAAGCAAAAAGACAAGCGAAAAGAGAATAAAGAAGTTAGTGACTAATCAGGTGAAACTTCTACTCCAAGTTACTAGTTGTTTTGTTTCTTTCTAAATTACCGAATAAGTAAATTCTCCGATTATATTTACCATTCTCCATATGCATAGCCAACAAAATATTAATGAACTCATTTTTGCCCACAACAGTCACAAGTGCAGTTGATAAGAGAGTAATATTTTTGTCCTAAAGTTTTTTCAAAATTCACACCTTTTTGTAGAAATGGAATAATTTTTCTGATTTTTCTGATTTTTTTCTTTGATTTTTGATTTTTTTTTAATTTATATACAATATCTTACATCTATGTAGCGAGTGTTGGGTCGATGGCTCCCAAACCAGTTGACTTTAGGGCACCAGGTCTTAAGACACCCCTACAGACTTAATTACTCAGATTTTAGATATATATATTTTTGCAGCATCTTTGATCCATGTAGCGAGCTTTGGGCCAGTGAATCGCAAACCAATTGGTTTTAGGGTACTAAGTGTTAAAACACCCCTACGGACTTAATAACTCGGATCTCAGACGATTTTTTTTTTACTCCATCAATTTTTGAGATGCTTCCTCCAATTAAACTAGAGCACTGAATATTACAAACTTTTCAATTTTAGCTAATATCCTTATGTTACCATGCATGTTGATAATATCTGCCAACTGAGCATATGAAGATCCATTTTAGTTAGTTTTATGGAGAATTTACAAATTAAATAATTTAAAATGAAATAAATAAAAAATAACTTGTTTCAAAAATGGTTTGAGATACGTCTCATGAGTGGAAATTCCTTACACAGCTATCTCTTACCAATTTCACATTTTTAGTCAAAATAAAAACAAAAACGCAAAATATTTTGGTAATTTTTGAAAATTTATCAATTTTTTTGTATTTTTCGAAAAATATTTTAGACTAAAAATAAAAACAACACACAACTAAAAACAAGATACTGATGAACTAATTCCCTCCCTCAAACCTAAATGAGATATTGTCCCCAATGTCTTAAACAGTAGAAGAAGAGCTTGGAAGATAGTACCTGGTTAGTTGAAATTCTACACGAAAAGTTAAAGGTTAAGATCTAGATTAATCTGACGCCTCTTACCACGATCGTCCTCAGACCAATTTATCTTTGAAAGGATAGGGTCAATTTGTGGTTCATAGGCTAAGATTTGGTCAATTAGATCTGGAGCAGTTCTGGCAGTGAAGATGAGTTCTTTTAAAGGTTTTGACACGAACCCATTTCTCCGGGCATATTCAAGAAACACACAAAGAAAATCATAAAATCCTTCAACGTTGTATAGTCTAAGCGATTTCTGGTGTATGTTCAGGTTTGCCCAAGATAACACTGTAAAAATTTCCTCCAATGCACCCAAGCCACCTGGCAAAGCAATAAAAGCATCAACACGATTAATCATTTCTACCAATCGTTCAGACATACCTGGCACAATCAGTTCCTCTCCGTTTGATGGTCCAATAAGATTTACCTCCGCCAAGTGTTTTGGGATGATTCCCAAAATTTTACTGCCTCTCTCACGTACAGACTTTGAAATGATCCCCATAAGTCCAAGATTGCCACCGCCATATACTAAGTGCATATTCCTTGCAGCTAAGACTCGACCCAATTTCTGTGCTGCTTCTACGTATTGTGGCTTAACACCAACACTAGTAGTTGAAAACACACAGATGTTTTCAACTCGTCTTCTTGAAGTGGCTTCCATGTTTTACTCTGGATGTCTTCAAAAGTGCAATGATGAGTTGAATTTATAACACCTGAAAAAGGGTGAGTAAAATAATAGCACTAGTATCTGCCAAATGATAATTATTAATTAACAGTAAAATAAATCGTGATAGTAAAAAAAGTCTGGATCCTGTCAGAGAAAATAAAAGAAAACAACGAAACAAATTACAATCATTAGGAAAAGACAAAGAGATATACTATTTAAAAGAAAAGTAGCGGCTTGATTGATGTCTATGCGTCAGGGACAAGCTTTCAATCCAATTTTCTTATAAATTGGCAAACAGGGTCTTTTTGAGTCAGATTCCCAAGACTTAACTGTTGTCTTTCTTTTTGAAATTGTGCATATAACACACGAATTTCGTGATACACATATCCACTGGGATGCGTCTCAAGAGTTTTAGATATATCATCCAAAGAATCTTTACTCAAGCCATCCCTAATGAAATTAATCTTATCTTCGCGGTTATCAGACACCATTCCTAAAGAACGACAACGAGTATCACAAAACATACGAGCATATTTATAACAAACACATATTCTTTTGGCTCTTCTCTTTTTAGCATAGGTGCTCCTTCCTAAACCAGGCAGATGTGAAATAAAAGAGTCAGAAGACTCACCTACCAATCGGACCCGTGCTTCAATAATTCAACGAATGTCAGTAGGAATACCTTTGATCACCAGTAACCTCATCCGTTCCAAGCGAGCTTTGTAGACTTTCATCAGAGATTTTTGAGGGAGAGAAGGAAATTGCTTGCGAAGATTTGCGAGAGCTTCTTCCATCGTGAAATGACTTTACCTGCAAAAATTAAACACACAAAAATAAAACACATCAGATCACAATATATACACAAATTGCATGGGTTACCTCCCTGCGAGCGCTAAGTTTAACGTCGTCAGTTAGACGTGACTTCTCGAACGTTAAGCTGGATCTGAAAGTGTGACACTTTCTTTTTGTCGCTCAAATGATTCTCCCCAGTAGTGCTTGACACGCTTGTTTTTAACCTTGAATGTTTTGTTGGAGTCAGGATCACGTATCTCAACGGCTCTATCTGGTCAAACCTTGGTGATCACAAATGGACCTGACCACCGTGATTTTGGCTTCCTTGGGAAGAATTTCACCCTTGATTTGTTTAATAGTACCTTCTGCCCTGGTTCCAGTTGTATGCGTACTAATTTCTCATCATATATTTTCCTTGCATTTTCTTTGTACAATTTGGCATCCTCAAAAGGCTGATTGTGAAATTCCTCCAATTCATTGAGCTGGTGGAACTTTTTCTCTTCTGTTGCTTATAGTGCAAGAATTGGCTTTTTCAGTGCAAAAGATGCTTTATCTTCAGGCTCCACAGGCAATTGACATGTTTTAAGTTTGTCAATAGAACTTTACATTGCATTGGAGTTCTGAATGGTACTGTGTATCACGTCAAGTCTGAAACATTCCTCCTTCTTTTCATCATCTGGGAAATTAATGGCCTTGAAAATATTGAATGTTACTTCTTGGTCCTGTACCATCATGGTTAATTCTCTTTTTTTTAAATCAATGGTTCGACCTATAGCCAAGAATTGTCTCCCGAGGATGATTGGCACGTCTGCGTCTTCCTCCATATCAAGGACAATAAAATCTACTGGGAAAATGAATTTGTCAACCTTGACCAGCACATCCTCAACTACGCCTCTTGGAAATACGAGCGTTCTATCAGCAAGTTGTAGAGAGACTGAAGTGGGCATTGTTTCTCCAATCTGCAGTTTCCTGAAAATAGAAAAAAGGCATCAAGTTAACACTTGCACCTAAATCACATAAAGTCTTACCAAAGTTAAGTTCTCCTATGATGCATTGAATGGTAAAACTGCCAGGATCTTTCAACTTTGGGGGAAGCTTCCTTTGAATGATAACTGCATTCTTCCGTCAATGCTACTGTCTCGTAATCTCCCAATCTTCATTTTCGTGAAAGAATGTCTTTCATGAATTTTACATAGCTGGGCATTTGTTCCAAGGCTTCTGCAAATGGAATGTTGATGTGAAACTTTTTGAACACCTCCAGGAATCGAGCAAACTGCTTGTCCAGTTTTTTTTTTCTGAAGACGCTGAGGAAAAGGTGGAGGTGGAGTGATCTGTTCTTTTTCCTTTGCTTCTTTTTCCTCCATCTGTTGCTTTGTTTCTTTTGGAACTTCCTCAACAATTGTTTTGGCTCCAACATCTTTGTTGATTTCAGTACCACTTTTTAACATGATGGCATGACACTGCTCCTTCCCTATGTTCCTTGGATTTGGTTCTGTGTTACTGAGAAGATTCCCTGGCGGTATGTAACTCTGAGCATTGGCCAGTTGTGCGATTTGATTCTCCAGTGCTTTGATGGAAGTAGATTGGCTCTGAAAGATAGCATTGTACTTTTTTAACTGAGTCAGCACTTCTGATATTCCTGGTTCATTTGCCTGCTCATGGCCTTTGTTCTGTTGCTGGAATCCAGGTGGTGGATAGTTCTGCTGTTGGAATCCAGGTGGTGTATTGCTCTTTTTCCCTGAATTGTTGCTCCATGAAAAATTGGGATGATTCCTCCACCATGGGTTGTAGATGTTGGAATATGGATTGTTCCCATGTCTGTTAAAATTGTTGACAAAATTCACCGTCTCTTCAAGTTGGTTCGGCTCTGGTGCTCCTCCATATGGTGAACTTGTGGATCCAGTGGTAAGAGTCTCCATGAATTTGCATATCTGATCCAGCTTGGCGTTGACTGCTATATTGGCTCCACTTTCATAAATTCATGCAATGTTTTGGATCATGCTCATTTCTGTTGGACACAAGGAATTGTTGTTGGCCATTTCTTCGATTAGGTCCCAGTCTTGATCTTCTCCTTTTGCCATTAAACCTCCTCCAGCAAAAACATTGATTGTGGTTCTCATCAGTCCATAAAGTCCATTATAGAAAGTTTGGACTTGAAGCCATTTTGGAATCTCATGGTGATGACATTTCCAGAGAAAATCTTTATACCTTTCCCAAACTTCGTAAAGAGTTTCCGAGTCTTGTTGTAAAAAGGATGTAATGTCATTCCTCAGTTTTCCAGTTCTGGCTGGTGGAAATTATTTTGCAAGAAATTTGGTGGCTAAAGTGTTCCAAGTTGTGATGGAACCTGCTGGTAGTGAATGTAGCCAAGCTTTAGCTCTGTGTTTCAAGGAGTATGGAAAAACACGCAGTCTCATTGCTTCTTCAGCTTCTCGGTTGTAATTGAAAGTGCCGCAAACTTCAAGGAAGTTGCTGATGTGGGTATTAGGATCTTCAGTTGCTTTCCCCCCAAACTGCACTGACTGCTGAATCATCTGAATGCATGTTTTGATGTCACCCGCATTTGCTGGTAAGGGAGGAAGTACAAAACAAGAAATGAGTCTGTCAACCACCGGAATGGTTCTGTCTCGAATGGGAATTGGTGGTGCAACTTCCAAAGGTTCAGGTTCCATGTTGACTAAAGCTTATTGGCCTTCTCGTCTTTCCCTTCTCAACTGTCTGATGGTTCTTTCAATTTCTGGGTCAAGCGGTCGGAGTTCAAAGCTTCTGGTTCGTCTCATGAAATTTCTGAGAACCTGAAACACAAGAAAACAATAACAATAAGTAAAAAGAAATTAGATACAAGTAAAGGTATATAACCTCAAAACTAATAGTGAAAGATAAATAAGTCCCCGAAAATGGCGCCAAAAACTTGACCGGTGCGTAATTACACGCGTATAACACAAGCGCACGTATCATTCAAGTAGTATAAAAAGTATTATTCCCACGAGGACTTAATACCTAATCTATTAATTTTATGAGGTCAAATGATTACTAGTATCTAACAAGTTGATTGATTGATTTGAAATGGTGATGATTTTGAATTTAAAACAAGTAAATAAAATTGCATGAAAGTAGGTTTAAGAAAATTCAATATTAGGAAACTATCTAGGGTTGTGAATCTTTCTAATATCTTTTAAAAAATGAAGTGGTCATTTCATTTTTGTGTAATAAATCGGTTTACTAACTTGGAACACTAAATTATGCGAAAGCCTATGTCGATGGTCAGACGCAAATACCCAGTTTAACCCAATTGAACCATATGTCTATGTCAACCAAATTATATGGATTCATTAAGTTTAAGTTCCAATTATTGCTACCCCCGCCCGACAGGTATATGTCTATCCTGTAAGGAAATTTATTAAAGAGTTATCTATCCTCAAGGAAGATCGTGAGCTATTAAGTCTAAGGCTGAAACCTAAAATTCCTTTGTCAAGTTTATTTTAGATTTACCAAATCTATCTTATTAGTGGCCAATTAACAAGACGCATTAAACTTAAGACTTAATAAGTAAACCTTTAAATTACCCAAACTATAAAATAACCCCTTATAAACCGGTGATAATAAAATTCAACACAACCCCAGATAACTAACTTAGTTACAACACATAACTAGGGCTAGTAAATAAAAGACAAAGTAAAAATGCTTAAAAGTAATTGCGGTAAAGTAAAAGCTGAAAAGTAAATTAAAATAAAATGCTAAGGTAAAAGGATCAACTTTTACTATTACTATTTAGATATCTCCTTTAATATAATATATTAACTTGTGATTATTTTACCAACCATCCATATAGGCGGTAACCTGATTAAGTCAAATTAAGTCCAACCAGCCATAAAGGCGGAACCAAAATAAACCTGCCATATAGGCGGTAAGAAAATTTAATTACCAACCGACCAATCTGGCGTATCATTGCTTAGTCAGTTTAAACCGGTTTAAAATGAATTACCAACCGACCAATATAGCGGTATCCTCATTAAGTCAAATTTTAAATAGTGAATATATTATATTAAGGGAGATTAATCTAAATAGCAATAGTAAAAGAATTATCTTTCACCATAGCAGGGGGAAGTTACCTTCTCATGTTGAATAGTAAAAATTGTAAAAGTAAAGAAAGTAAATTATTATTATTACAGAATGTAATTAAAATTAATTACAAAACTGAAATTAAAAGAAACTAGATAGAAAACTCTCTATTTACATCAGATAATTCAGAGAGGAAGGTACATCTGAAACTGAAATTTCGAGCTCTATTTATAGGCCCCAATAAGCTCCCCGCGACGCGACGCCAAGTTTGTGTTGGTTTCTATAATATGTCCCAAAGAAAGATTAAGCATATGAAATATACCAATGAATATATATATATTAAACTGAAGCATGGCGGAATCATACTTACAAGCTTATGAGATGAAGAAGATGAACAAATGGTGGAAGCTCCAAGTGAGGGATGATTCGGCCAAGAAGAGAAAAGGTGGAAAGCTCCAAGCTTTGTGTATTCCAAGCTCTTTGATGGTTTCCCTATCACCTCCTTTGATCCTTCAATGTGCTAGCAACAATGGAGAAAAGAAAATCCAATCTTCTTTGCCCTTTGGAAGTCACGGCATTAGAGAGAGAGAGGAGAGTTTTTGAGTAATTGATTTTTGTTACCAAAAATCAATTTATATTTATGTCATAATATTTATTAAATTAATAATAAACTTATGACACAAACCATGCAATGGCTTAGAGTGTCAAACACTCAAACTCCATGCAATACCATTGAGTGTATTGTACACTATCACCATGCAATGCATTATCAATTAAATAATGCATATAATGACATGTGTCATGTGGGCCCCACACATTTCCAATTGAAAGTGGGCCCACGTGCACTCACGCGTTCGGGTTCGATATTTCCGAAATACCGAACTTACGTCGCGACGTTAATTAAATCGAATTTAAATAAATAATTGCGCCTGGCGAAATTATTATTTACGTCGCTAACAAATTAATTCTAAATTAACTCGTATGCCCGAATTAAAATCTAATTTTAATTTCGCGTCGAAATCGAATTTCGATTATTATATCGAATATAATAATTTTATCGATTAATTCCAAATTAATCGCTCTCTCTCTAAATAAGGCACTTTATCCAAGATAAAGTTTCTCCGTAATTAATCCAAGATTAATTAAGTCCGAATCAAATATCATAGGTGAATCTTCAGGAAGCGACCCAAGAGATCTCCGGATATTTTGGCAGTAAATACGGTCGTCGGATAATCCGAACACGTACGTACCTCGTACTACGTTCTTACCGATTCACAAGACAAGGTTGGCTTCTAGCAAAGCGCCATGCCTACCCAATTCTCCAGAAATATTCTTACTGGAATATTAGATCTATATCAAGCGTAGTATACCGTAGTATTGTGTACATCGATCCAGTATCGGACGATCACATGTTAGGCCTGAGGCTGGAGATGTGTCTGCCCCGTACGAAACATATATCGGACATCAAGCAACTAGTCTCTTTAAATCGGACAATCCTGACCTGGTCATATTGTCCCGACGGTTACAACCTTTTATAGAGTACTAGTTCTGTATCCTCCTGCGTGATCATCACCTCCATATGTCTGAAGCGATACTTCCATCTCGACATCACATCCAGTACACTACGATTCTCGATAAACCCAGAAGGGTGTACACAAAACCGGTTAAGGTCCCCAACCACCAAAACCAAGTTTACCGATTGTCGCAAGTACTAGCGATGTAAGTCTCAGGTTAAACCATATACACCTACCCTGATGCGGCCTCCCATAGACACGTAGACATACTACCAATGGGATTCCGCGGGGTCTATCCAGAGCGAAGCTGTTTTCCGTACCATCGGTAAAATACAACCTCCTATCGCACTTGCATAAGTATCCAATACTTAAATATATGAGAACTATGCCGTTGTGCCCTCACAACATGCACAAGCGCAATACTAGTCTATTCCGCATTATCGATGTCCGATCTCGATAATACTCCGACTAGGGATATTTAATGATTAAACCTTTATGGATTGATACTGTCTCATATCATCTCAATCCGGTATTAATCATATGGACTTCCGCCATTTATATATCAAAGTAAATAATATTACAAAACGGCAAAAGGCAATTTCATTATCACATAGTTAATTTTGTACAATAATACATTATCATTTACAAACAGTGACGCTATGGGACATAATGTCTAACAATCTCCCACTTGGCCTATAGCCAGTCACTCAAGCATCTAATGCCCGAACTATGTATGTGTCGTTCAAAAACTTTGCTGAAGAACAGCCTTCGTCAGCGGATCTGCAATGTTGTCATCTGATGTGACCTTCTCGACCTTTACATCGCCACGATGTATAATCTCCCGAATCAGATGGTAACGTCGAAGAACATGCTTGGACCGTTGATGAGACCTTGGTTCCTTAGCCTGCGCTATAGCCCCGTTATTGTCACAATACAATGGAACGGGCTCAGCTGCTAACGGAACTACTCCTAATCCGATTAGGAACTTTCGGATCCAAACTGCCTCCTTTGCTGCTTCAGATGCAGCGATGTACTCCGCTTCTGTTGTTGAATCGGCAACAGTATCTTGCTTGGAAGATTTCCAGCTCACTTCTCCGTTATTCAAACAAAAAATGTACCCGGATTGTGACTTGTAGTCATCCTTGTCGGTTTGGAAACTTGCATCGGTATACCCAGATACCGCAAGTTCTCCACCTCCATAAATTAAGAAAGCATCCTTAGTTCGTTTAAGATACTTAAGGATATTCTTAACTGCTATCCAGTGACCTTCACCTGGATCGGCCTGATAGCTACTGCACATGCTCAAAGCATATGAGACATCAGGTCGTGTACATATCATGGCATACATGATCGATCCGACTGCCGAGGCGAACGGTATCCGACTCATGTTGTCTCTCTCTTCCTGAGTCTTAGGACACATGTCCTTAGACAGAGAGGTACCACGTACCATTGGAACCAATCCCCTCTTGGATTGTTCCATGTTGAATCGCTTCAACACTTAATCAATGTATGTACTCTGGGAGAGTCCAAGCAGCTTTCTAGATCTATCCCGGTAGATCTTTATTCCAAGAATAAAGGCAGCTTCTCCCAGATCTTTCATGGAGAATTTTAATGAAAGCCAAGCTTTCACCGACGTTAGCATGGGAATGTCATTGCCTATAAGCAATACGTCGTCGACATAAAGGACAATAAAAATAAGTGCTCTCCCACTAACCTTCTTGTATACACAAGGGTCATCTGCGTTTTACACGAAATCATATTCTTTTATGATCTCATCAAAACGCTGATTCCATGACCGTGATGCTTGCTTCAATCCATAAATGGATCGATTTAACTTACAAAGCTTGTTTGCAAGTCTTGGTACGATAAAACCGTCAGGCTGTTGCATATAAACATCCTCCAAAAGGTTTCCGTTAAGGAAAGCGGTCTTAACGTCCATCTGCCATATCTCGAAGTCGAAATATGCAGCTATTGCAAGCATTATCCGAATGGATTTAATCATGGCAACGAGTGAGAAGGTTTCGTCATAATCAATACCATATTGTTGACGATACCCCTTCGCTACAAGCCTAGCTTTGTACGTTTGTACGTTGCCATCCATGTCGGTCTTCTTCTTGAAGATCCATCTGCATCCAATAGGCTTTACGCCTTCTGGTGCATCAACCAGTGTCCAAACTTGGTTGGCGTACATGGAATCCATCTCGGACTTCATGGCTTCTTGCCATAAAGCAGAATCGATATTTTGTATCGCTTCCTCATACGTAGCCGGTTCATTATCCTCAATAAGATTAATATCTACATGAGGTGAGATCAGGAACCCATACCTCTCAGGTACTGTTCTGACTCTCTCCGACCTACGCGGTCCTTGTGTATGTGAAGTTTGTGGTACAGACTCATCCCGGACGGTCTGTTCTTGTTCCGTCGTTGATTCATTGCCAGGAACAGTATCACTACGATCTTCATCGAGTTCTACTTTCCTCCCACTTACCACTGCATTTATAAATCCTTCTCAAGGAAAAATGCTTGTAGGGCAACAAATACTTTGTTCTCTTGTGGGTGATAGAAGTAAGTATCCTTTGTTTCCCTAGGATATCCTACGAAAAGGCATTTATCAGATTTGGGTTCAAGTTTGGTACCTTCCAAACGTTTAACATATGCCCGCATCCCTAAATCTTCAGGAAAGAGAAACCTGGTTTCCTTCCTGTCCATATCTCATATGGAGTCTGTTCAACAGACTTCGACTGTACCTTATTCAAAATAAGTATAGCACTGTTTAATGCGTATCCCCAGAAGGATATTGGTAGCTCAGTGCGACTCATCATTGACCTTACCATGTCCAACAAGGTGCGGTTTCTCCTTTCGGACACACCGTTTAATTGCGGTGTTCCAGAAGGAGTCCACTGTGAAAGAATACCATATTCTTTCAAGTAATCTTGAAACTCATAACTTAAGTATTCGCCACCACGGTCTGACCGTAATGTCTTAATACTCTTCCCTGTTTGTTTCTCCACTTCGTGTCGAAACTCTTTGAATTTCTCAAAAGTTTCCGACTTGTGTCTTATAAGATACACATAACCGTAATGAGATGCATCATCTGTAAAGGTTACGAAGTAGTGAAATCCACTTCTAGCCTGGCTAGACATGGGCCCGCATACGTCAGTATGAACGAGAGCCAACAGTTCTGTGGCATGTTCACCTTTACCGCTAAAAGGTGATTTAGGCATTTTGCCTAAAAGATAAGATTCGCAGACGTCATATGAATTGGGATCAAATTCGTCCAAGTACCCACTCTTTGAAAGTGTGGATATGCGAGTCTTGTTGATGTGTCCTAGACGACAATGCCACATATAAGCTTCATCTTTTAGATTACTCCTTTTGAGCCTTTTGTTTGTCATTTTAGGAGATTCATTTATATTCAAAATATAAAGACCGTTATTTGCAACAGCTGTGCAAATTTCTGCATCATTTTTATATAAATAAAACCCAGTGTTTCTAAATTTAAAAGTGTAACCCTGCTGGGTTAACAAGGATACAGATATAATATTCCTAGTTAAACTAGGTACAAAATAACAGTTCAAAATTAAGTACATGCCTTGAGGGCAGTTCTAAAACAAAAGTCCCTACGGCCAAAACAGCAACATGTGTTCCGTTTCCGACCCGT